>CM019148.1:343193766-343218241 GCA_009733165.1 Naja naja | reverse complement strand
CTCAAGTAGTCTTTCCCAACATATTGGCCCCAGTTGTGTTGGGTTGTACTTCCCATTGTCTCCAACCAGAATGAGATGGCCATGGCACTTGGCAAAGCTAAAGTTACAATCCAATGTATCTGGAAGATGGTGCCAGATTGGAGAAGACAAATCAAGTGGAGTACTCTAAAAGTACTCTAACGACTGAGATTATACATTATGTTAAACCATCATATTTTTTATTTTGCATCAGACATGTGATTTTAAAAGTGTGGTTTATTGATTAACCTGTTATAAAACTTAGCTATTGTAGCTTCAACAAACCATATTCAAACAAACCATTTCTTAATAGACTTACTTACTTCTTTCGGTAAGTCTCCAGGATTTCAGCCAAGAATGTTGAGATCTGAAAAAGTGGAGACTGAGCAGCCACAACAGTGACTGGGATGTTGTAGTCTTTGGTAGTAAAAATCGGCTTTCTATGACTCTCATTTGCTGTGGTGTAAGCTGTATTTTTCTCCTGAATATTTTCTTGTACTTGTGTAAATATGTGGGTACTAATTTAATACCTTTTGTTTGCACATCGATTGTGCTTCCTGATGGCATAGGAGATAAAGTCATTTCCCCTTCCTTGCCTTGTTCACTGTAGGAAAAGTATTTTTACATTGTCTTCTACATACATAGTCTGTCTGGTATGTATAATGATATGTTAAGTTAAAGCAATGTTTTCCTAATTTGGCAACTTTTAGATGTGTGGACTTTAACTCCCAGAATTCCCAGCCAGTGTCAGTTGAAATTATTTGGTAGGTACCAATGAGTCTTTTCATACCAAAGGAGTGATTTGCTTTCAGGTTAAAAAAATACTTTAACTCAATGTTTTTCATACTTGGAAATTTTAAGATGTGTGGGCTTTAACTCCCAGAATTCTGAGCCAGTTCAGGGATGTTCTGAGAGTTGAAGTCCACACATCTTAAAGTTTCCAAGTTTGAAAAACATTAAGTTAAAGTAGTTTTTTTCCTGAAACCAAATATCTCCTTTGGCCTTTGGTGTGAAAATACTCATTGATGCCTACCAAATAACTCACGTGGTGCAAAAAGGATATGGCTAGGATCAGGGAAAGAGAGTATTTTAATCCTTTGGAGGACACACCTGATGAGGTTTCCTTTGAGGAGGCCTTTACTGACTGGTGAACAAAAGAGCAATACAAAAGTCCTGTATAAATGGGAGGTGCCTTTTTTTTAACCTTTTAGGTCTTGACCTTTCTCTGGCATTCTGCTCTGCATCTAAGCTATATAAATGCCTGAGAGCTGAGGAATAAAAAAGGAGCTGCATGCATTTGGCAAAGCTTTAGTATTAACAAATATTGACTCAGGTTCAACATGATTCATGGAGACTCTTCGGACATATCAATTGCAATCCGGAAGGAATTTCCCATTGTTTTATTCCAGACTTTGCTATCCATATCTAATCTGTGGTGGAAGAAATCACAAATATAGGTTGTGACACCAAAGTGCAAAGCCTGCCCTTTCATATGGCCAATGTTATTTTATTACTGACCCCTCCTTCCCTGAAGACACATTTTTACATGATTTGTCTATAATAGAGGTCCCCAAACTTGGCAAGTTTAAGACTTGTGGGCTTCAACTCCCAGAATTCCTCCTCCAGTCATGTTCACTCAGGAATTCTGGGAGTTGAAGTCCACAAGTCTTAAAGTTGCCAAGTTTGGGGACCTCTGGTCTATAGTCTGCAGCCCTGAGATTTCCTAATGGAACATTAAAGATCCAATCCTGCTCGCTTTTTGGAATTTTTCAAATATAGCATTTAAAAGAGAGAAAAAAAAACAACTACTTATAAAAATGTATTTCTTTCCTTATTTGATAACTATTCTAAATGCTTGACTGGACAGCCATTCCTATTCCAGTATTTAAACCATTTCCCATCTCAAGACAGCAGGAAACTCGGCACAATTCTCAACAGTCATAGTCAGAGGAAACTCTAAAGCCTGTAAAAAGGAATTCAGTGATTACATTATTTGTACAGGCATATAATAATTTACTATTTAATTTTAAAATGGATTTTGGTTATTTCATCTTCTTGGCCAACCATAAGAGCAGGGATAGTGAATGTGGGCTTTAATATTCCTCACCATTGGCCATGCTGGAGGGACATTGATCATAGAATCATAGAGGCAGAAGGTACTGTATAGGATAGACAGGATCAACTTCTTGTTCACTGTAGGATCCGCTAGAACAGCTCTGGCATGTGATCACACTCTATTTGAAGACCTCAATGAAGGTGAACTCATCGTTTCATATGGCACCCTGTTCTACTGGTTGACAGCTCCTTCAATCATCCTGATGTTGTCTTAAATCTCCTTCCTTATGTTAACCCAGGGGTCCTCAAACTTGACATCTTTAAGACTTGTGGACTTCAACTCCCAGAATTCCTCCCCCCAGTCATGTTTGCTCAGGAATTCTGGGAGTTGAAGTCCACAAGTCTTAAACTTGCCAAGTTTGAAGACCCTTGTGTCAACCCATTGGTTCTAGCCCTACCCTCTAGTTGAATAGGGAATAAGTCAATAAGATTTGCTTATTTGCACCATATCTCCTCTTAGTTGCCTTTTCCGTGGGCTACACATATCCAGTTGCTTCAACTGTCATAAAGGTTTAAATCTCCATTCCTGCATAAAATATAACCTCCCACTTGCAGCTGGAATTTTAAGACAGGCTTCAAATGCTCACTTAGTACATCTGTGTTCCAAAGACATTCTGTTAAGAGCATCTAGAACCACTGTCCCTCTACTATGGAATATTTGGATTCAATATTCAGCTTGGGAAGAAGAGTCCATATATTCAAAAACAAAGGGTTTAAAAGAAATTGGTATAAATTCACTCAAAACATAAATTAAGATAAGCAACAGCATGGATTCACCCCATGAATGGAGAGGGAAGAAGTATGTTTTCATTTTCCTAAATGCCTTTCTTTTGGTCTGTAATGCTGGTGTGTCAGCAGGATCTTTGGGCCTGCTGTTATTTTAACGCCAATGCACATAAAGCCACTGAGGCCAAGAGAGGTCGAGTCTTTTTTTTTTTTAATCCCGGATCCAACTTGTTCCTCTGTTTGTTCTTTTCCAGACCATTTAGTGGAATTACCCTCAATTGCTAACTTCAAATTAATAACTGGAATCTGTTTTTTTTCAGCATCAGAAGGTCTGGCAATTCTGTCCGATTGATTACAGGTGAATGCTTCCCAATTGCGTTTTTTCCCCTGGGTCAAGCTTCAGGCCCCCTGGACCACCTGCGTTGCTCCTGTAAGGCAGCTTTTGTTAAATTGCCCTCCAGCTCCCTCCCTCCCTCCTTCCCTCCTTTGCTTGCTTGTCCCTGGGCACATGATGGATCCCCTCTCTTTCTGCCACGTGATTTCAGTTAGCCTTTGAGTTGAGAAATCATCTCTAGCATCAGGCATGCTTGCTTGGTTTCCCTGAGGCTATGCACTTGGAACAAATCAGTCTTGTCTGGGGTATTTGGAGGGATGACAGAATGACTTTTGAAATGTTTCTTGATGTGAAAAATCTTAAGCAGGGCCAGGAGGTGATAGTTGGTCTTCTCCTACTTAGCTTTAGTACTAGATACTCAGAAGAACTCCCATATTATATTGTAATGTGGACAACTACAGTTCAAAACTCTAGACCATAATATATTAATTTTGGCACTAATACTTCAGTGTCAGAGCTCTGTTAATTATGAACTCTCAATTTTAATTCAAAACCCACAGCAATGTTTTATGTTATGCCATAAATTCCCAGGATTCTGTAGCTAATTTTAACTAGTGTTTGAATCCTACTGGTTAGCCCAAATTAGTACTGACATATTTCCTCAGAGTTAACAAAGTTTGATGTCAGCCACCTTATACATAATTATCTCTCTTCGGACACAGTCAGATTCTAGCTGCCAAATTCCTGAACTTTGATCATGCTGTCTTAAGTTGGAGAGAATTGAAATCTAATAATATTGAGAGGCCACATATTTTCAAATGGAAAAGGAATTCAACATAACTTTCACTGTTTCAGGTACTTTAGGTAATCCTGCTTTTTCCAAATATTGTTTAATTCTCTCTTCTGAAACTTTCTCCTGCTCATACAGCTTTTCATAATAATCTTGAATTATTATTATTTTTATCCTCATTTTGGTAATATAGAGTTGCTTTCTCATCTACCAATCTATGTATCAATTTTTTCTCTTTCTCTGTTTTCAGTCTATATGCCAACCATCTTCCTGGTTTATTCCCATTTTCAAAGAAATTCTGTTTAGCATTTTTAATTTTTTTGTGCCAGTTCTTCTTTATGTAGTAGATTCAGTTTATATTTTATTAGTTCCATTTGATTTTTTTTTAAATTGTGTTTCTTTCTATAATTCTAATTCCAGTCTTTTGTTTTTCTTCTACATCTTTTGATTTTGTTTCTTTTTCTTCCCTCCCCCTGTATAGGTTATTCCCTAATAATTCCCGAATATATGCCTTAGCAGTGTCCCATACATTTTGTAGTGAAGTTTCTTCTTTCCTCTTTGAAAAAGATCCATTTCTCTTTCCATAGTTGAAAGGGCCTTGGTGGTGCAGGCTGCTAAATGCCTAGCACTTAAGTTCCAGCTCCTGCAATTAGTGCAGGCTCGAATCCCACCAGGCTCAAGGTTGACTCAGCCTTCCATCCTCTCGGGTAGGTAAATTGAGGACCCAAGATTGTTGGGGCAATAAGCTGACTTTGTAAAATGCTGCTTAGTAATAAGCAGGCATATACAATGGAATGAAGGCTATTGCTGAGTGCATTGGGTTGTGCTCCAAACATTGTAAGCCGAGTCTTCGAGAAGGAGACATATAAATGTAATTTAAAAAATTTTTCCTTATCTTTTAATATTGATTGATTCAATGCCCATCTCAATTTTTTCTTTTGTCCTTTCCACCTAACTCTCACTGGGTTGTGATTTACGCAAGTGCTTGCTTCTATGTCTATTTCTTGCACATTTGGCTTTAACTCCAATGACATCCATATCATATCTATTCTTGACCAAGGCATATGTCTATTTAAATAAAATGGGTATTGGTTTGTCTTAGGATTTATCTCTCCATACATCTTGAATACCTATTTCTTCCACCATTTTAAAGAAAGTCTTTGGAAGTGTTTTTCTAGCTTTTTTACTGCTTTACTGCTTTTGTAATCAAATTCTGCATCTAAATTGTATTAAAGTCTCCTACCACACACATTCTGCAATTTTCTTATGCAGTTTTTCATTAAAATATTCTTGTTTATGTATTTGGTGTATATGTATACCAAAAGTCTTGTTTATAGTTCAAAGTCTTTGTTTGTAGTTCATTGTTACCTCCACCATCAAAATTCTCCCCTCTTAATAAATACATAAATGAACTCCCAGAATTCTCATCAATAATCAGATTGACTGTGGAATTCTGGGATTTGAACTCCCAGAAATTCTCAAACTTGGGAAACCCTGGTCTACTGTTTCTCTGTTTCACTCATACCTACCAATCAGCATTCTGAAATCACTGAACATGTTCTATCCTGGTGGAATTTTCCCTCCTTCATCCTCTCCACATGTTTTATATTTCTGCAAACTTTTTAGTTTCCCTGAGGTCAGCTGAACTTATCCTCCAGAATGACCCTATTTCAACTACTTAAGGAAATATACTCAGAGGATTTTCTCTCTTAGGTGATTTGAAGGACTCCCCCTCATCAATTAAATCTATTGTACTTGTTCTATCACAGGGGCATGTTGTTGGTTCCATCAGTCAAATAACTTTGTTTACCAGAATCCACAAAGAGAGCCTTTTCTCTGTGGCACCTCCTCTGGAATATCATTTCCCCAAAGGGAGATTGGGCAACTCGGTCAGATTTCTGGAAGACCCTTAAAAGTTGGATGTGACATTGGCCCTGGGGATCCCAAGGAAGGGTGGAGCCTATTGAATGATTACATTGTGTATAGTTAAACTGCACTCTGCTCTGTCTGTTTGCTATTTTGTTTTTAAAATAATTTGACTTTAATGGCAGAATGTTTTGATTATTAACTGTTTTAACTGTTTATGCCACCCAGAGTATTATGCAAGAGAGATGGATGGCCATATAAATTGAATCAATAAATAAAAATATATAAAGATGAAAAAGCAGCTATTTTTAAAAAAAATTTAAAAATTAAAGTGAGAGAGATGCCTATGAAAGATTACTAGAGTATAATATTAGACCAAAGAGAAATACAATGAACATCAGCAAGATTAATCTGGAATGAAAAAAAAATGTCTCTAGAACAGTTGCTGTGTTGATAGCTGAGGCTTCTAAAATAAGCACACCAGGTGTGTGGTTGCAATTCTGCATTTCCCAAAGCCCTCTAGTTTACCTAACCCTGACTAGTCAGGTAGATGATACAATTAAGCAGTCTGACTTTCCTGATAATTCATCTTCCTAAGAAGTTAAGAATTATGAGCAATAGCACTGTTAGAGCAGGAGGCTGTCTGGAACCTCCCTGCAAGTATACACCTGGGTTCCCCACCTTTCACTTTTTTGCCTGCACCAATCACTCACCTGTGCTTCCCTCCATCCCGCTCTCCTCCCCACCCTCTACCAGCATGGGTGCTCTTTCTTCTTTCTTTCTTTCTTTCTTTCTTTCTTTCTTTCTTTCTTTCTTTCTTTCTTTCTTTCCTTCTTTCTTCCTTCCTTTCCTTTCCTTTCCTTTCCTTTCCTTTCCTTTCCTTTCCTTTCCTTTCCTTTCCTTTCCTTTTTTACATGCAGACCAGAGATGGTATTCAGCAGGTTCTGACCAGTTCTGGAGAACTGGTAGTGGAAATTTTGAATAGTTCGGAGAACTGGCAAATACCACCTCTGATTAGTCCCACCCCCATCTATTCTCTGCCTCCCAAGTCCCAGCTGATCGGCTAGGTCTTCTTTTGTTGCCCTGCATAGGAGAACAGAGCTGGAAAGCAGGTTAATGGGGTGGGGGGGTGTTATGTATGTAGGTTTGAATGTCATTGGTTTAGTTTGAATTGTTCTTGTAAAATGTCAAATAGGATTGGTTTAAAAAGTCTTGGGAAAACCCTGTACTCTGATTGGCTGGCAACTATGGCTGCTGGCTATAAGTAGCAGCCGTAGCCCAGCCAAGTTGGGTCTATTTGAGCTGTAGTCACTAATAAACTCTTCACTGAAGCTCTTCGCGTCTGACTCTTCATGCAAACTTAACAGGGGGGAATGGAGATTTTACAGTATCCTTCCCTTGGATTGGAGTGGAAATGAGATTTTGCAGTTTCCTTCCCTGCTACACCCACCAAGCCACACCCACAGAACCAGTAGTAATTTTTTTTGAATCCCACCACTGATGCAGATATGAACCACGTTAAGAATGTTCTGGACACTCCTGCCACTTTCATGTATCCACAGGACCACTACAGGAAATATAACCGTATTGTACTGATTTTATAAGGAGGGTCACCTGTGAGCTGAGTAATGATCCAGTCGCAGTGGTGGAATGGTAATGGTTAATAGAATCAGAGTTCTGAGTAAACCAAGAGCACCTCTACTCCCTCTGACATATGATAGTCTTTTAGATGTTTGTAAACTGCTATCATATTTCAGTCATCTTTCTACAAGCTAGCTCAGCTCTTTTAACCATTTCTTACATGGCGTGATTTCCAGATCCTTTGCCCTGGTAGCTCTTTTCTGAACTCAGTCTAGCTTCTATGTCCCTTGTAAATTGCTTTCCTCAGAACTGGACATAGTATTCTAAATATAATCTAACTAGCAAAATGTATTATTGGATGATTGATTATCTCCCATAATCTGGAATTAACCCTTCTCTTAATGCAGCCCAAAACTGGCTTGGTCCACCTGATAGTACTTCTAGATCTTTCTGCCATACACTGTCATTAAGCTAATTCTTACCCTAATTAAGTACCCTGTACTTTTTATTTATTTGTTTATTTATATACCCATCTTTATTATTTTTAGAAATAACTCAAGGTGGCAAACATATCCAATACACACCCTCATCCTCCTATTTTCTCCACAACAACATCCCTGTGAGGTGAACTGAGAGACAGTGACTGGTCCAAAGTCACCCAGTTGGCTGTCACAGCTAAGGCAGGACTTGAACTCACAGTCTCTTGCTTTCAGCCTGATACCTTCACCACTAAAGCAAACTGAAATGTTGATGTCTGTAAGAGGAATGAAAAAAGCCTTTTGCTGAAGACCTCTCGGAGTAACTGGCCTGTTAAAGAGACAGTACTAGATAAGATGAAGTCAGTTTTATATCTCCCCTCTCTGCCATTGTTAAAACTATGCAAATCCATTATTTTTCTTTAAGTGTTCTCACAGAAAAATGTTTGCTTGCCAATATTTTTGGCAGAAGCAGCCCTACTAGAACATTCCCAAACAGATGTATTGGCAACTGTTGCCTTTTGGTTCCTGAAGTATTCTCCTATTGTGCAATATTATTTAACATTTTTCTCAGTATGTTTCCTTCCACCTCTGGTGAAAAAAGAATATTAATATTTGTGCATAAAAATACTTCAATATTTTTCAGGGCACAGAATCCTCCCCCCCTTCCCGGTATCTGCTTGTAATTTCCTTTTCTTCAATAAATTTCTTGCAGACTTTGCCTTGGAATGCAATGCCTGTGTGTAGTACAAAACTTTGTAACAACTAACCTCTTCCTAACATGCTATAAAATGTTGTTAAAAGTACACCCACATGAACACATACATATACTCTGTCCTCTCTAGTTGCTCTCTTCTTGGCTATTGAAAGCTGAACATCTGCTTTGATTTAGTCATGATGGAACCCTTGCTTGAAAAGGCATTATTAAACAGCTTGCCAGAGTAGATGACCTAAACCACGGTGGAAGGCTGGGCCACAGAGCCGTCTTCAAACCTGTCTATCAACTGAAGTGAAAGAAGAGTAGAACAATGCTTAAAGGAGGAATTTCCCTTCTCTCCTTCCTATGATTTATAATGTATGACCGCAACTGCAGAGAATGTGGCAACAGAGATGCAGTTGGCCTCAAAAGCTTTGCAGAGGCAATAATATCAATAACACACTTCCATAATGATATAGCTTCAGAGGAATAATTGTTAGACATGGGCAAGAAAGGGCTAGCCTCCTTCATCTCTTGCGATGATACGGTTAATCAACTTGCCTCCAATCTGCTGATCCATTCAGTGTCAGCTCTAATTCAGCTCTTAGATCTGCTCACTTTTAAACCAGTTCCAAAATCAAGACAGCAAAGTACAAGGAGTGCATTGCACCTTCTTGTCAATGAGTTCAAAATGTTACTGACTCCAAGAATCTTTTCTACTCAATATGTACTGTGTTTCCCCAAAAATAAGACACTGTCTTATATTTTTTTGGCTCCCAAAAACACACTAGGTCTTATTTTCGGGGTAGGTCTTATTTTGGTAGTCTTATTTTCGGGGTAGGTCTTATTTTCAGGGAAACATGGTATGCGCAGTATGTGCTGGAGTCTCTAATATTACATGGTTGCATGGTGAGTCCTGGATGTCTTTCAAAGCTCCTGCTTTTGCTGTAAGCATTTTAGATTCTTAAAACATAGCCTAAAAAGCAGGAGAAAAACCTTGGCCATGCTATAAAGTTTATGAAATAGTTCCCATGGATTTTATTTTTCTTCAGGGAAAGATGAACCCTAACTGGGCTTTGTCTTGGCTACAGTTTTTCCTATTGTGGCTGTATCATGAATTCACAGCAGCAAAATTCCCAGATCTGATTTACATTGAGATCCATGTAAATTAGGAAACCCTTCTAGGCACTGGCTTTCTTGTGAAATCTTCCTGATAAATTCTCTTCTCAGGCAGAATAAGTCTTCCTCCACCTCATATTTGTGTTCATATAATTTCTTCCTCTGCTTCCTTGAATGATTCCAGTTTTCATTCCCTCACTGTCTAGACATCCTCCAGTCTGTTCTTTTCTTATTCATTTCTCCCCCCCACCCCTAGATTTAAAGAGTGACTTTACTCTTGTATTGGCTTTGACAAGGATAGTGGGTTTCCTTCCTTCTAGGTTTTGCACTCCAAAGTCCAAATTAACCTGGCTGTAGCACACATATCTCTCTGGATTAATGAGGACTCATCATATTAGTATTTAATCACTCTGTAATTAGCAGGTTTTAATTGATCTCCGGGTGGATTACTTAGAAGAGCAAACATTTTTGATTTCCATATATTGGACAATTACAGCCATAAAATTACCTCTATTCCAAAAATTTAATGTTTTTTATTTGAGGGATTGCTTTCCCCCTCGCCCGGTGGGCTTCCCACTGTGAGCCAATTCCACACAAAACCTCTCCAGTTTTGTCATGGGGTGAGAGAGCCCTGAAAGGTGGACTCAGCCCCTTTTATTAGGTTTTCTCTAAGCAAGCAGTTACAGTACAAAGAAGCTCATTCTTATTGGTTACATATAATGAAGAAAAGAAAAGCAGCTGTAACAGGCATGTAACTTTTGCTGATATGTACCTATCATGTTAGCCACCTTATCAGTGGTGGGTGCAAAGCTATCTATCTACTGGTGAAATGCAGAGCATCAAACAAGGTTGCTACAAAATATGTGCAGCAAGGATGTTACATTCTGTGTGCGAGAAGCAAGCAAGTTGTTACATTTTACGGCTACATGGTTGGAAAAACAAACAGACAGTGCAGCTTTGATCTTTGCTGCTAACTCAGCTTTTACAGAAGCCTGCATAATGGCTGATACAAAGGCAATTAATGATCTTATAGCAACATTTATTGAGAGATATTTTGAATCCTCTTGTAAAGTAAATTCTTAGGTCAACATTATTTAGTCTTTGCATCAGGTTCTGCATGGAAGATTTCAACCACTAATCAGAGAATATACGTTGAAAATATACTTACGCATGGTTTATATTGCTAGTACCCTGGCTGAATTCATCCATGACACTAAACTATAGTTTGTGAAATAAACTACAACTGGCTTTCTTATTTCATTAAACCAAAATTAAACAAGTAACATAAGGCTTAATGCAGGCTGTGCCTATGGCCTACACATACCTCTCAATGCCCTGAGATTGTGAGGTTGACTTTCAGCAACAAAAGCTCCAATTTTACATAGTGCATTTTTCCTCCAAAACAACGTTGAGAATGGGAAAAAGAGGCCTCTGGAATGCAAACTGTTCTTCTTTCCAGCCTTAAATCTCCTCAAGTCTCATCTATCCTGAAAACATGCTGCCAAGATTCAGCCATTTTGTGGTCAAATTTTGGCAGCTCTATTTTTGGACAATTTTGGAAGGAGGCAGCATTTTGAAGGGTGAAAACAGGAGCAGAATTTATCCTAGAGGCTTCCTGCTCTATTCCCATTCTTAAATCCCCCCACCGAGGAAAAATGTGCTCCCGATTTCCAGTGAATTCATCTGTGGCCTTTCAGCTGGTAAGGGAATTGTAGCTCACCAACTCAGAAAGCTGCCCATCCCTGGGTAATGTGTGAACTCACTAATTCCCACCCCCCCTTTCTGTAATACAGCCATGTTTCTTCTGGAGACATCCCAGAGCTTAGGATCTGAAGACAGAGGATCCTCTTCCATGGGGGGAAGCTTCTTCCATCCTAGAGGCCATTTCACAGGTTCCAGAGAGAATATAATCAGAGAAAGAGACCCACGTTTAAGGGTATGTAGCTGGATGAAAGCCTCGCTGAATGAACTGCCAAATTTACAGAGATATCCCGGCGGCCACCTTTCTCTCAATGGGCTCACCACTTCTTTGGTGGGCAGTTCTGACAGCTCCCTGCTGGAGGGAGGAGAAAACCCTTTGCAGAACTTCAAGGCTCTGGGCTAATTCCTGAGCAGCCAAAATCATCAGTGACTCCCCTAGGATCAAGTGCCCACCTGCAGTTCGTGAAGGGGCAAGGAAGTGGTGAGGAAATTTCTCCTTCAGCCTGGGCTACAATTTTGCTCTACCTTTCCGTAATTGTGGAGAAAAGTGTTAAGATTTCAAGTCAACAAGTAGTGGGATCCTACCTTAGTCGCTACCGGTTCGGTGGGTGATTGTGGGCGCACGTGTGTGTGGCCCTTACAAGCCAATCAGCTGAGAGGATGAAGAAATGAAAAGCTAGGAGCTCCCTCCTCCCTCCCATGTGCTTTTCCGTCTTTTATCCTCTCAGCTGATTGTCGGAGGCTTTTTTGGTTCCGCTGAACCGGTAGTGATTTTTACTACCGGTTCGCCTGAACCGGGTAGCATACCACCACTGAGGTCAACTTACTGATCCCCCTTGACATGAACACATCCTATTACCCCTTGCTGATGATGTGAATGGCGGCTTCCTCCTCAAAGCTCCATTTCCTCTTACAGCACCCATTTTGCAATGGCAAGGGATTTTAGAAAACCATAGACAACACTGGACTTTACAATAATTTGCCCATCCTGATGCCCAGGTTTGAAGAGCTGGATGTAAAGGAGGTAGATTTTAAAATCATACCAGACTTTAAAGTTTAGATGTGATGAGATTCTCAGAAACTGCATGTGTTCATTTCATAAAAATAGGGAGGGAAGAGCAATATAGGATTTAAAATAAGGGTTTTATTACAGGAAATGTAAGTCTAGTATCTCACCAAGTACATATGTCTGGGTTGTTGCTCCTTTCTAAAAAAGTGAATTGGTTCTTAATGTCTTTTAAATAGCTATTTAAAAGCACACACTCAATAACAGAAATTCCTTATTTTGTGGTATAACCAGCATTTAAGAATGGATTTTTATTCTTTTTAAAAAAATCTTTGCAGATGTAGAAAACAGATACAATCTATGCATGTGCAGGAAAAAAAAGCATAGATCTAGGCAACAGACTTCGGAAAGGGTCTTGTCAGTCATTCATAAAGCAAAAGCAAAAAAAAACACATACAGCTTGGTAATACAAAGAGAACTTTGTATTGTGAGGATCAGGGGTTTCTGCAGAGGAAGGTCAAAAAGTTAAGATGGTGGCCACAACAATGTGATAGAAGCCTCATCTGTTTTTATATGCATCAAAGCACATCAAAAGGAGACAAGTGTTTGACTGCATGGTTGCGGCGCCGTGTGTGTGTGTGTGTGTGTGTGTGCACGTGTATTAAGTTTCCCTGCAGGCACACCTGGTGAGGATAGTAAAAAGGAATGACGTTGCATAACTAGAGTGCTAGATTTGTTTAAACTTTGCAGGATTGTGCCCTGAGGAAGGCCAGCTTCGATACTTACGGGCAATGGACCTGAGATACAAGGAAAATATCAGGGTACAGAAGAGGCAGAGCAGGGAGAAAAAATAAAGAGCAAATATATGGCAGAAAGTAGGCAATATGGAGCTAGGAAAACAGAACTTCAATTGGCTATTATATAACAGCACAATATAGAGTTTGGGGTTTTACAGCTCAGATCTGGCAACCAGATGCTCTGCCTAGTCAAGTTATTCTATTTTAGCTAATCAAGACTCTTATTCTTTGTGTTGTCCCTGTTATGGAGCTCTATTAGTTTGGTGTTGTCCAGGTGTAACTATTGTACCCTCCAACAGACTAGACATTTGCAGGGAGTCATCCCCTCCTGAAAGTAACCTTGATTTGGAAATCAGATAAGTCCAAATTCAGTTTACAGATCAAGAATCCTGAAAAGCTAGGATAGCAGGGACCCTGGTGCTGCCTATCAGCTGCTGGCATCAGAACAATAGATTATAATGACCATGAAGCCAGTACATCTGCTCCCTCTTCTCCCTTATGTAGAAATATAATATGCTGCAATTTATAATAATGATTTAAAACACACACACACACACACACACAATTTTTTTGGCCATCTGACTCAAATGCAGGTTGCACATGCAGGATCCAGATTTAATCTTTGGGTTTTCCAATTGCAAAACCCTGATGCCCAAATTTTCAGTGACCCATGTTGCCATTGCTTAATTTCACTGCCATCAGGCTAATAGTATTCTACTCCATAAGCCTAGAGCAGGGGTGTCAAACTTGCGTCATCACGTAACGTATCACGGCTTTTTTCCTCTTCGCTAAACCGAGCGTGGGTGAGGGCAGCAGGTGATGCATCTGGCCCCTGGGCCGTGAGTTTGACACCCCTGTCCTAGAGGTATTTCAGGGTACAGTCAACACAATCAAAGTGACGATTATCCTCACTTGTCTTTTACATATTTCACATGAATAATGCCCAGAAATACATGGCGTTTTGATCACAATATTACAGCTATCACCTACACTTCATTGCATGGGAACAGCCCTGCATAAACCAAGGCACTGAATATTTGCAATCCCAAGCTGCAGCCTTTTAATTCTGAGCCAGAGACTGAAAAACTGTCATGATTTGGAAAGAATCTAGCCTAACTTATATCTCTGTGCATAGAACTTTAAAAAAAAAACCTTCATGTAATTTCCAAGTTGCCAAGAACAGAATGGTGGCCTAGCGGTGAAGATGCTTGTCTCCCACTCGGAAGGTTGAGAGTTTAATTCAGGGGTCTTCAAACTTGATAGCTTTAAAATTTGTGGAATTCAACTCCCAGAATTCCTCCTAGCTCAGAATTCAGTTGTAGTCCACAAGTCTTAAACTTGCCAAGTTTGAAGACTTTTGGTTTAATCCTAGATAGTGGTATGGTATGTTTCTCTCCTAGAGCTGCGCACACACACCCACACACACACAAAATGCCCTGCTGTGAACTCCACATGGTGTCAGGAAGGGCATCCAGCCAGTAAATGCTCAGCTCCATCCAGTTGCCCCGACTCAACCTGAATGAAGGGATTACAGGGACATAAAAAGGGAAATTTTAAATGTGATTTTCAGTTGCCAGTAGAAGAGAGAAACCCTCCCTTGCCAGGAGGGCTGCCAAGTGAGTCCTATGAAACTTTTATTTGAGTCCCAATGAGGGTATTGGTCACCCGGAAAATTCACATTCCATGAAGTCAACATTCCCATGTCCAAAGTGCAGCAGTGTCACTGAAGATTGGCTAGGTTGTTTGGAATCGAGTTTCCCAGGGCTCCTCCAGGTGCCCTAGAATGTTTGCATATGAAATATTGTTTTTCAATAATCACTGGCTTCATGCTGGAGCATCTTAGATTGACTTTGGCCATCCTCATCAGCTGAGAGTTTACAGTGAGATGGGAGTTATGTTGTGAAGACAGGTCCTCAACAAATATTTACCAAACAACTTCATGTGATGATAAAGAGGATATCTGAATGAGCCCTTCCTTTGCTGGCTAGTTTGTTGCCCAGTGTCACATGAACACAGCCAAGTGGTATTAACAAAGTGCAAAAAGAAAATAAATGGCCAACTAAAGGAGGTGGAACTCTTCCTTATTAAGTCTTTACTTTTGCAGATTTATGGCTGAAGTATAGGCTATCTACACTAGTGACTGGTAGGATCATCCAGCCAGTACTGTGGTGATAGATCACTGATGTAGACAGGCTTTGTATTGCCATAGCAACTTCTGAGGGATAATATAAACTACAAATGTGGAGAGCCTCAAAGTAGACAAAAATGTTCATCCTGGCACATGGATAGATACTGCTAGCTGCCCCTCAACAGATAAAACTAGTTGCTCAGAGAACTCAACAATGCTTCCAATCCATTTCTTAGACAATCTTCTTTTCAACTGCATGTGCCCATGTTGCTATGACATTGTTCTGAGGGTTTCCCAAATTCTGGACTCTTTCCCAAGCCAAAGATATTTGCTGGCTCTCAACATTGTGGAAAAGACACATCTACCAATGATCTCATTTCTAATATGAGATATTAAAATGTTGTGCTTTCAGCTTTTCTTTCCCCATAGTAATCAGGACTGGAGACAACGTATTCAACAGCAGTCTGCTGTGGTCATGGTTCAGCGATTCTGAAACAGGTCCTGTGGTACAAAGCAGGTGCTGGCTGGGGATGTTGTGAGTTGTAGTCTAACATAGTGATTTGCAGCCTTAGCAACTTTCAAATCAAAATGCCATCCTCGGGTATATCCTTTATTTCCAGCAATTCCTCTCCTACAGACATATTGTTAAAAAATAAAATAGCATGTGGCATATCCAGCACAACAATCATTATCCCTACCCCTCCCACAAAACTGTTTTAGACAAGCAAGTGATGCATAATTGGTTAATTACTGAAAAATGTTGCTTTGGTCATTAACTCAAGTGGCATTAAAAAATAAGGGAAATATATAGTCTAGCTTTAACTGAAAGAGACCTAGTGACTTTTAACCAGCCTTAACAATCTACACAAATTAGACTAACCTCCATTTCTGATTATTTATCATCAGTGTGCACATACAGCAACTGTGTCCAAACTGTGTCCAAAAAACAACTGTGTCCAGTGTTTTCTTCTTATTTCTTGGAAGGATCTATGTAGGGTTTTCCCAACCAATCAAACTGGAAACACACCCAGCAACCTTGCATATTTCAAGACTGCATAGAAACAGTCTATACTAAGATGATGATGATGATGATATTTATTTATATATAATGGTAGTAGAATAACAGAATAACAGAGTTGGAAGGGACCTTGGAGATCTTCTAGTCCAACGCTCTAGGAAACCCCATACCTTTTCTGACAAATGGTTGTCCAATCTCTTCTTAAAAACCTTCAGTGTTGTGGCACCAACAAGACAAGTCGTTTCACTGATTAATTGTTCTGTCAGGAAATTTATACATTTATTATGCGTCATATTTCTTCAATGCCTGTCTCCCTCCTTTTATACCTTGCCTTTATTTCTGTACCCATCAAGGCAGCCTATAGAATCTCCTATTTTCCCCACAACAACCATCTTTGCACAGGTTGGGTGCAAGGAAGTGATTAACCTGAAGTCATTCAGCCATTTTCCCTGCCCATGGGAGGACTAGAACTCATGGTCTCCTGGTTTCCCCTCCAAGAGCTTCCTCAGATCAAATTAAGGTGATGTGGTTCTTCCCATCAAAGGCACTTCCATTCTCGGTGCTCAGGGATGGTGCCAGGGATAGTGTTATTTCCCCAGAGGGAAGAACAAAAATAAAAATCAATATGGTGCTTGCAACTCTACCAGTAACGTCTTGTCCCTTTTTATGTGCAGCACTCAGGAGGTTAGTGTTAAGAAGGGCAGGATTTCAACGAATAGCACAGTTGCAAAAACTTGATCTTTTTTCTGCCATCTCCAGCAGACATCCTGGGTTCCTAAAAACCTCACCAATACATTCTGCATTAAAGGATTCTGCATTAAAGGAGGAAAGAAGAGGGAATAAAATCATGAGACCATGTTTTGTGACTGCAGCTCATAAACCTTTCCATCGAAATAGGATAGGAGGGGACCTAGAGGTAAGTGTTCTTGGTGGCTGTCCCCTTCCTTTACAGCCTTTACTTGCCAAGCAAGAATGGCCCTTCTCTTTACGGCCTTCCAGTGAATTGAAGAGACAGGATATTTATTTATTTATTTATTTATTTGTTTGTTTGTTTATTTATTTATTTATTTATTTATTTATTTATTTATTTAATGAGATTTCTATGCCGCCCTGTCTCCCGAAGGACTCGGGGCGGCTTACAATAATAAAAAGAAACAGTACAAAAGTTTAAAAAAACAATTAAATATGAAATCTCACTAAGCCAAAAATGTATAAAACTATTGTTAAAATCCTCCCATCATCAGTCCGAGTCAGTGAGTTGGAAAAGCCATGTTTTTAGGCCATGGTGGAAGGATCAGAGGTCAGGGGCCACCTGAAGCTCTAGGGGCAGCTGATTCCATAGGGTGGGTGCTCCCACAGAAGGCCCTCCCTAGAGGTCGCCAGCCGACATTGTCTGGCCGACAGAAGCCAAGGAGGCCCTGCCTATGGGAGTGCACGGGACGTTTGGAAGCCGTTACTGGCAGCAGGGTTCCCCACAAATACCCCAGTCCTAAGCCATGAAGGGCTTTATAGGTCAACACCAGCACCTTGAAAGGATAGCCATTTGCTTGAGCAGGGGGTTGGACTAGAAAACCTCCCAGGTCTCCTTCCAACCCTATTAGGCTATGTCCTATGGGATTTCTCCAGAGTTCTTAGACTGAGCAGCCTAAAAAAGATCTTAGTCTTTATTTATTTATTTTATTTATTTATTTTGTCAATCGCTTACAAGATAATAAGTATAAGGATAAACATAGTTATGAATACATGAAATGAATACATATAAGAAAAATAAAAAGAAACAATAGGACAGGGATGGTAGGCACATTGGTGTGCTTATGCACACCCCCTACAGACCCCTTAGGAAAGGGGTGAGGTCAACAGTAGACAGTCCAAAGTTAAAGTTTTTGGGGTTTGGGGAAGAAACCACACAGACAGGTAGAGTACTCCAGACATTGACCACTCTGTTGCTGAAGTCGTATTTCCTGCAATCAAGTTTGGTGTGGTTAACCATGAGTCTGTATCTATTGTGAGCTCTTGTATTGTTATGGTTGAAGCTGAAGTATTCATTGACCAGAAGGACATTGCAATGTATGATTTTATATACTATACTTAGATCGGACTGAAGGCGGCATAGTTCTAGGTTTTCTAGGTCTAGAATTTCAAGTCTGCTGGCATAAGATATTCTGCAACAGTAGAGGAGTGTAGAACTCTTCTTGTGAAGTATTTCTGGACTTTCTCAACTGTGTTAATATCAGATCGTGGTGTGGGTTCCAGACTAATGAGCTGTATTCAAGTATTGGTCTAGCAAATGTTTTGTATGCCCTAGTTAGTAGTGTGATATTACCAGAGAAAAGCTATGTAGGATTAGGTTAACAACTCTTAATGTCTTTTTGGCTATGTAGTTACAGTGGGCTCTACCACTTAGATCATTAGATTGTTTCTTACTGGCCTATATTTTTATTGTTTCTTTATTCTTTTGTTTTTCATACTAAGTCTGAATTGTACTCTTCCTAGAGCCTCTAGAGTGAGGCAGCTTATAAATCATATAAATAACCGAAATCAGTACAATAAACCTGCCCTACTTGCTACTATAAGAAGGAATGCAAGGTTGGTTCCCCAGGATCACCTGTCTGCACCAACTTGAGCTGCAGGTACTTCCTTCCTCCAGCCAATGGTTTCAATACAGAGTCTCCCGAGACTATGGTTAAAAAGACTACGATGGTGGCTGCAACTGGGTAAGCAAAGCTCTGCCCGTTTTTTTTCATGTGCACATGGCACCCTTGTTGCAGTAACTGGGATAGGAGAGAATGTGGATTTGGTGAGCTCTGCTTCTGGCATAAAGCGGAAATGAATTTCCTTGGGGTGAAATTCCTGCAATTCCTGCAGTTGGATGCCAGACTGGTCTAACTGTGCTGGCCTTTCAGGGAGGGTTTGCTATCTATTTTACTTTTCTGCTTGCCCGTTTTCCACATCATTCCACCTTTGCCCCTAAAGAGGGTCGTGCTTCAAAGGGAGAGAAACACATTTATGATGAAGGCCTTATCTGTAAATGGGAAAAGAATGGAAGTAACTAATCCAGCCAGAAGTCAGAGCATAAATCTTTGAACTATGTGTTGCCAGCTGCTGCGTCATTTAAAAATAGTGTGGTGCCAATAAGACAGATCACTCCACATGGGGGCCGTAAACAGAAATCAAAGGTATGCACTAGGGTCCTGATTGCAGCCCAGTCTCACCCCCCTCCATCCCCATCACAGTCCATTTCTGCTTTACACTATTATGGGTATCCCCCCTGGATTTCTCTGCTGTCAGCTACTGATTTCTCCCTGCCCAGGAAGGCACCAGCTGCTTTTCGTTCCATAGAAGTCTGGTGGCACCTACTGATCTTTTCAGGTTTGACATTACACAGAGGCATTGCTGTAGCTTGACACAAGCAACTGTTTTAGGAGGCATTTGACATGCTTCCTCCCTGTCCCTCTTTACAATCATGGAGACAGGATGGTTGTCCGAATTAATATATAACTTTTCAGTTTTTTTCCTCTTTGTAGAACCACAATGACATTTTTCTTTAATACAGTACTATAACATTCATGCTGGGGCATGTTGAGGAATATTTTCATTATGCTGAAGATTTTGATCATTGTACCACAAAGGATTGTCTCCATCCTTGTGTGTGCCTTCAGATCAGTCTTGACTCCTGGCAACTGCTTGGGTCAAATCCATGCAGTTTTCTTGGCAATGTTTTCAGAAGTAGTTTGCTGTTGCTTTCTTCTTCCTAGGACTGAAAGAACGTTCAATCTGTGGCCCAAACTGCCTAGTTGACAAGCTGCAGGCAAGAAAGAGAAATGAAGGATGAAGGGGAAGGATTGATCAATAAGGAGCAAGCTTAATCCTCAAATAGGAATGATTGAAATCAAATTTGGTACCACCCAGCCTTCACCCTTAAGCAACATAGCGCTTTAAAAAATTGCAGGTTTAGTGCTTCTTTAAAAGAATACTAAGTCCATGTTTATAAGGAGACTGCATAAGACCTGAGAAATGCTTTGAAAACTCCTTCAAACATGCAGTGGAACTCTCTCTAGCAAGCCAATGTCTATTCTCTCCTGCAGTTCAAGCCAAAACTATCATGAAGTCCAGTTCCCGGTGAGCAGACAGGAAATGTTATGCTTGTAGTAGCCTTCATTGGCCAGTAGGAATTAAGTAAATCCCACTGCAGACTCTGTCAGAAACCACATAGTTGATAAAACTAGATCATCTCTAAAGCAAACATTGTGTTGAAGAAAAGGAGGAAACACTATGGAAGCCTAAAATCAACTTTTAATGCCTGAGCTGTGGATTGGGAATAAGACAAAATGATGTAGTGAGGGTATGGTATAAAATGGTCACTGGGGTATGTTTGTACTGCAGTTAAAAGAGATGAGAATTTGCTCTTGTAGCATTTTCTAGACTCATTGTGGTGCCAAAATAACAGCAATAAGAACAGGCTTTATATCACTTCAATGATGACTGAGTGAGGCTAACAAGATGTTGTAGGTCTTTAGTAGGGAAGCAACCAGAGAGCGGAAGCATATCACTGTCAGAATGGACTGCAAAAATCTTGACTTGAAAAGTACCTCATCTACAGTATTACTCATCTGGATTTCTGTAGTCCATATCTGGTAGCCTTAGCCTTAATCTGGCCCAAACCCCAATGTCAGGGTTCCAAGTAACACACCCAACACAATCAAAACCTGGAGGCAGGCATGTTCCTCAAAGTACAGATTTATTAGGCATGTCATATTGGCACACCTGGTGAAAATTCTAAACTCCTGCGGTTTCCCCCCATGTTAAAAGTAAAGTTTTTCTTTCTGTTCCCCATGAGTCCACCACATGGTCCAATCAGGTCACAGTCCAGTGTCAGTTGGTCCCTGTTAAGTTTGCATGAAGAGACAGATGTGGAGTGCTTCAAGCTCTTTAGTTTATTAGTGACTACAGCTCAGAATGGACCCGACTGGCTTTGCTGCGGCTGCTACTTATAGCCGGCAGCCGCAGCTGACAGCCAATCAGAGTGTAGGGTTTTCCCGCACTTTTTAAACCAATCATTTCCAACACTTTACAAGAACAATTCAAACTAACCAATGATTTCAAACCTGCATACATAACACCCTTCCCCACTAGGTTCAGTCCATACTCAAACCCCATCTATCTAATGTATTCTTTTAGATAGGTGGGGCTCTTATGCACGTTGAGACCCACGTGGTTCAGATGTTTTAAGGTTCTCACCTTGTGAGAGGAAATGTGTCTGCTGACATTTCCTTACTTGGACTTCTAGTAATGGTAGAACCTGTTTGGTTACTACAACCTGGTCTCTCCTCCCAATCCATCTCCAACCCAATGTCAGCACCCAAATCAGGTAGTGGTGTGCAATCTTCCATTTGTAAAAATGGTTGTTGGCACTGTGACAGGTTTTGAGGTGATTCCTGTCATGTTAGCTCATGACATATGGGGTTGATTCTTGCTTGCTGATTATCCTCATAATCCTCCCCTTCCTCCCTAGAAGCGGCAGTAGGCATGGGAACCAGGGAGGAGCAATGGCGATGCTCCTGAGGTAGTCTGGATTTTAGCTGATCAATATGCCTGCTCCAGAGGACACCGTCCTCCGTTTGTACCCTGTAAGATCTGGGGCCCGTGATTTGGGTTATCTCAGCAGGAATCCATAATGGTTCACCCATAAGGTTCTTAGCATAAACAGAATCACCCACAGTGAAAGTGCAAATTTTACTAGTGGAATCTAGTGGTGCGTTGGGTGCGTAAGTGGGATGAAGGTGGGGAGACCTGAGTTTCCTACCCATCAACAATTCAGCTGGGGTTAAGTTAGTTGAAGGGTTGGGAGTGATATGCTGGACATTGAGTAGTTTTTCAACTTTCTCAGTGATGTCCCCTGGACCCAATTGCTGAAGTTTTTCCTTGGTAAATCGTACCATACGTTCAGCCTGGCCGTTAGCCGAAGAGTGCCCAGGGGCTGTCAGGGCATGTCAGAAAGTAGAACTTTCTGGAGTTACTATGCAGTTTACAAATTAGTAGAGTCTGATGGGGTGATCAAACCTGCCAATGACAGGGTGGCATTGAGCACCTCACTGTGATACTGTAGGACATGCCCCTAAGTATAAAAGGGCTGTCAACTGTCATTTTCAATGAGAGAAAGAAAATGAGGAGATTCTAAGGAGATTCTGTGGAGACTCATTTTGTCTGAGGGAGATTGGAGATACTGAGTGTTAAGTTTGCATGAAGAGACAGATGCGGAGTGCTTCAAGCTCTTACTTTATTAGTGACTACAGCTCAGAATGGACCCAATTTGGCTGGGCTGCTGCTACTTATAGCCAGCAGCCGCAGTTGCCAGCCAATCAGAGTGCAGGGTTTTCCGCACGCTTTTAAACCAATCATTTCCAACATTTTACAAGAACAGTTCAAACTAAACCAATGACTTCAAACCTACATACATAACACTGAGAAGATCCAAGACTCTGAGGAGATATTAGGATCTGACAGACTGCGTCTGTATGAGAAGATATAGCAAAGAGATCTGAGAGAAGATCTATAACCTAAAGAGAAAGGACTTTCTAAAGAGGTTAGCTATATCTAAGAAGAGTTATGAGAGGAAGAACTGTGAATCTCTCATAGTAACTTCTAAGTTCCTTGAAGGACTATTTAAAAGGAATGAAGAAGAAAAGACTGTATATATTTAAGAATAATATATTTATTGATTGTTCTGTTATAAATAAATCTGTTTTGATCTGACACAACTTGGCATTGCAATTTATTGAATGACTCTGTGAAATAGATATAGGTTTAAAGATCCAGGCCAAATTAATATTATTTAACAGGGCATGTCTGATACCCTGCTGTGCTAGATATGATTCAAAAAGGTTGGATGTAAATTGAGGACCATTGTCAGAAACAAGCACATCAGGTAACCCATGAGTTACAAAAAGCTTTTTAAGCTGTTTGATGACAGCTTCAGTTGTGGTGGATGCCATAGGGATAACCTCTAGCCATTTGGAATATGCATCTACTATAATAAGGAAAGTGTGCCCTCTGGTTGGGCCAGCAAAATCAATGTAAATCCTGGACCATGGGCCCCAGGACATTCCCATTCCTGTGTGGGGTGAGAGGTGGGGCAGGCCTGACTACCTGGCAGTTGGGACAAGATGCAACCCAGTTTTCAACCATTTTGTCAATACCTGGCAACCATACATAACTCCTGGCCAATCCCTTCATTCTGACAACCCGGATGACCCTCATGTAACATTTCCAAAACCTCTTTTTGCAGTTTTGCAGGAATAACCACCCTGTTACCCCACAAAATACATCCTCTTAATGAGATAATTCAGTTTGCCTGGATTTAAAAGGTTGGGCAAGTTGAGGTAGATCTTGAAGGGCCAACCTTCTTAATCCAGCCTATAACAGGAGCCAATAAAATAGTGTCTTTGGCAGTCTCTCTGGCAATTTCAGCAGCGTGTACTGGAAGCTTGGCAACAGTTTCTAGAAAAAGGTGTGAGTCTCAGGAACAGGGTCCTCAATGTGTGAAGGAAGTGGGCAGCGACTCAAAGCATCTGCATGCCCAATGTCTTTACCAGGTCTGTGGATCAGTTTGTATGAATAAGCAGCAAGAAATTCGTCCATCTCAGCATTCTTGGTGACAGGATCGTGGGTGTTGGTTTGTCCCCTGCCACAATGCCTAAAAGAGGTTTATGATCTGTGACAACAGTAAATGTTCTCCCATATAGATACTCATGGAATTTCTTGACAGCTGCTACAATTGCCAAGGTTTCCTTGTCCAGTTGGTTGTAGTTCCTCTCTGCTTTAGTCAAGGTGCGAGAGTAAAATGCAATAGGGGCTTCCCTCCCACTAGTAAGCATGTGGCTCAACACCCCCCCTACTCCAAAAGGGGAGGCATCACAAGTCAGAACAACAGGCAAGTTCTCAGAGAACTGTATCAGTACAGAATCAGACGTGATTTGTCTCTTGATATTGTTAAATGCAGCTTGTTCTTCCTGCCCCAGACCCATGCAGATTTTTTGTCCAGAAACCTATGTAGGGGTTCTGCAATGATTGCCTTCTGAGGTAGAAACATATGATAGTCCCAAG
>CM019148.1:343064813-343192766 GCA_009733165.1 Naja naja | reverse complement strand
TTATGCCATAAATTCCCAGGATTCTGTAGCTAATTTTAACTAGTGTTTGAATCCTACTGGTTAGCCCAAAATTAGTACTGACATATTTCCTCAGAGTTAACAAAGTTTGATGTCAGCCACCTTATACATAATTATCTCTCTTCGGACACAGTCAGATTCTAGCTGCCAAATTCCTGAACTTTGATCATGCTGTCTTAAGTTGGAGAGAATTGAAATCTAATAATATTGAGAGGCCACATATTTTCAAATGGAAAAGGAATTCAACATAACTTTCACTGTTTCAGGTACTTTAGGTAATCCTGCTTTTTCCAAATATTGTTTAATCTCTCTTCTGAAACTTTCTCCTGCTCATACAGCTTTTCATAATAATCTTGAATTATTATTATTTTTTATCCTCATTTTGGTAATGTAGAGTTGCTTTCTCATCTACCAATCTATGTATCAATTTTTTCTCTTTCTCTGTTTTCAGTCTATATGCCAACCATCTTCCTGGTTTATTCCCATTTTCAAAGAAATTCTGTTTAGCATTTTTAATTTTTTTGTGCCAGTTCTTCTTTATGTAGTAGATTCAGTTTATATTTTATTAGTTCCATTTGATTTTTTTTTTAAATTGTGTTTCTTTCTGTAATTCTAATTCCAGTCTTTTGTGTTTTTCTTCTACATCTTTTGATTTTGTTTCTTTTCTTCCCTCCCCTGTATAGGTTATTCCCTAATAATTCCCGAATATATGCCTTAGCAGTGTCCCATACATTTTGTAGTGAAGTTTCTTCTTTCCTCTTTGAAAAAAGATCCATTTCTCTTTCCATAGTTGAAAGGGCCTTGGTGGTGCAGGCTGCTAAATGCCTAGCACTTAAGTTCCAGCTCCCTGCAATTAGTGCAGGCTCGAATCCCACCAGGCTCAAGGTTGACTCAGCCTTCCATCCTCTCGGGGTAGGTAAATTGAGGACCCAAGATTGTTGGGGGCAATAAGCTGACTTTGTAACAATGCTGCTTAGTAATAAGCAGGCATATACAATGGAATGAAGGCTATTGCTGAGTGCATTGGGTTGTGCTCCAAACATTGTAAGCCGCCGAGTCTTCGAGAAGGTGGCATATAAATGTAATTTAAAAAATTTTTCCTTATCTTTTAATATTGATTGATTCAATGCCCATCTCAATTTTTTCTTTTGTCCTTTCCACCTAACTCTCACTGGGTTGTGATTTACGCAAGTGCTTGCTTCTATGTCTATTTCTTGCACATTTGGCTTTAACTCCAATGACATCCATATCATATCTATTCTTGACCAAGGCATATGTCTATTTAAATAAAATGGGTATTGGTTTGTCTTAGGATTTATCTCTCTCCATACATCTTGAATACCTATTTCTTCCACCATTTTAAAGAAAGTCTTTGGAAGTGTTTTTCTAGCTTTTTTTACTTGCTTTACTGCTTTTGTAATCAAATTCTGCATCTAAATTGTATTAAAGTCTCCTACCACACACATTCTGCAATTTTCTTATGCAGTTTTCATTAAAATATTCTTGTTTATTATTTGGTGTATATACTGCTACCAAAAGTCTTTGTTTGTAGTTCATTGTTACCTCCACCATCAAAATTCTCCCCTCTTAATAAATACATAAATGAACTCCCAGAATTCTCATCAATAATCAGATTGACTGTGGAATTCTGGGATTTGAACTCCCAGAAATTCTCAAACTTGGGAAACCCTGGTCTACTGTTTCTCTGTTTCACTCATACCTACCAATCAGCATTCTGAAATCACTGAACATGTTCTATCCTGGTGGGAATTTTCCCCTCCTTCATCCTCTCCACATGTTTTATATTTCTGCAAACTTTTTAGTTTCCCTGAGGTCAGCTGAACTTATCCTCCAGAATGACCCTATTTCAACTACTTAAGGAAATATACTCAGAGGATTTTCTCTCTTAGGTGATTTGAAGGACTCCCCCTCATCAATTAAATCTATTGTACTTGTTCTATCACAGGGGCATGTTGTTGGTTCCATCAGTCAAATAACTTTGTTTACCAGAATCCACAAAGAGAGCCTTTTCCTCTGTGGCACCTCCCTCTGGAATATCATTTCCCCCAAAGGGAGATTGGGCGCAACTCGGTCAGATTTCTGGAAGACCCTTAAAAGTTGGATGTGACATTGGCCCTGGGGATCCCAAGGAAGGGGAGCCTATTGAATGATTACATTGTGTATAGTTAAACTGCACTCTGCTCTGTCTGTTTGCTATTTTGTTTTTAAAATAATTTGACTTTAATGGCAGAATGTTTTGATTATTAACTGTTTTAACTGTTTATGCCACCCAGAGTATTATGCAAGAGAGATGGATGGCCATATAAATTGAATCAATAAATAAAAATATATAAAGATGAAAAAGCAGCTATTTTTAAAAAAAAAATTTAAAAATTAAAGTGAGAGAGATGCCTATGAAAGATTACTAGAGTATAATATTAGACCAAAGAGAAATACAATGAACATCAGCAAGATTAATCTGGAATGAAAAAAAAATGTCTCTAGAACAGTTGCTGTGTTGATAGCTGAGGCTTCTAAAATAAGCACACCAGGTGTGTGGTTGCAATTCTGCATTTCCCAGAAGCCCTCTAGGGAGATTTACCTAACCCTGACTAGTCAGGTAGATGATACAATTAAGCAGTCTGACTTTCCTGATAATTCATCTTCCTAAGAAGTTAAGAATTATGAGCAATAGCACTGTTAGAGCAGGAGGCTGTCTGAACCTCCTGCAAGTATACACCTGGGTTCCCACCTTTCACTTTTTTGCCTGCACCAATCACTCACCTGTGCTCCCTCCATCCTGCTCCCTCCCCACCCTCTACCAGCATGCTCTTCTTCTTTCTTTCTTTCTTTCTTTCTTTCTCTTTTCTTTCCTTTTTTTTTTCTTTCTTTTCCTTTCCTTTCCTTTCCTTTTTTTTTTTCCTTTCCTTTCCTTTCCTTTCCTTTCCTTCCTTCCTTCTTTTCCTTTCCTTCCTTTTTACATGCAGACCAGAGATGGTATTCAGCAGGTTCTGACCAGTTCTGGAGAACTGGTAGTGGAAATTTTGAATAGTTCGGAGAACTGGCAAATACCACCTCTGATTAGTCCAACCCCCATCTATTCTCTGCCTCCCAAGTCCCAGCTGATCGGCTAGGTCTTCTTTTGTTGCCCTGCATAGGAGAACAGAGCTGGAAAGCAGGTTAATGGGGTGGGGGTGTTATGTATGTAGGTTTGAATGTCATTGGTTTAGTTTGAATTGTTCTTGTAAAATGTCAAATAGGATTGGTTTAAAAAGTGCGGGAAAACCCTGTACTCTGATTGGCTGGCAACTATGGCTGCTGGCTATAAGTAGCAGCCGTAGCCCAGCCAAGTTGGGTCTATTTGAGCTGTAGTCACTAATAAACTCTTCACTGAAGCTCTTCGCGTCTGACTCTTCATGCAAACTTAACAGGGGGGAATGGAGATTTTACAGTATCCTTCCCTTGGATTGGAGTGGAAATGAGATTTTGCAGTTTCCTTCCCTGCTACACCCACCAAGCCACACCCACAGAACCAGTAGTAATTTTTTTTTGAATCCCACCACTGATGCAGACGTATATGAACCACGTTAAGAATGTTCTGGACACTCCTGCCACTTTATGTATCCACAGGACCACTACAGGAAATATAACCGTATTGTACTGATTTTATAAGGAGGGTCACCTGTGAGCTGAGTAATGATCCAGTCGAAGTGGTGGTCCCTGTAATGGTAATGGTTAATAGAATCAGAGTTCTCTGAGTAAACCAAGAGCACCTCTACTCCCTCTGACATATGATAGTCTTTAGATGTTTGTAAACTGCTATCATATTTCAGTCATCTTTCTACAAGCTAGCTCAGCTCTTTTAACCATTTCTTACATGGCGTGATTTCCAGATCCTTTGCCCTGGTAGCTCTTTTCTGAACTCAGTCTAGCTTCTATGTCCCTTGTAAATTGCTTTCCTCAGAACTGGACATAGTATTCTAAATATAATCTAACTAGCAAAATGTATTATTGGATGATTGATTATCTCCCATAATCTGGAATTAACCCTTCTCTTAATGCAGCCCAAAACTGGCTTGGTCCACCTGATAGTACTTCTAGATCTTTCTGCCATACACTGTCATTAAGCTAATTCTTACCCTAATTAAGTACCCTGTACTTTTTATTTATTTGTTTATTTATATACCCATCTTTATTATTTTTAGAAATAACTCAAGGTGGCAAACATATCCAATACACACCCTCATCCTCCTATTTTCTCCACAACAACATCCCTGTGGTGAACTGAGAGACAGTGACTGGTCCAAAGTCACCCAGTTGGCTGTCACAGCTAAGGCAGGACTTGAACTCACAGTCTCTTGCTTTCCAGCCTGATACCTTCACCACTAAAGCAAACTGAAATGTTGATGTCTGTAAGAGGAATGAAAAAGCTTTTGCTGAAGACCTCTCGAGTAACTGGCCTGTTAAAGAGACAGTACTAGATAAGATGAAGTCAGTTTTATATCTCCCCTCTCTGCCATTGTTAAAACTATGCAAATCCATTATTTTTTTTTAAGTGTTCTCACAGAAAAATGTTTGCTTGCCAATATTTTTGGCAGAAGCAGCCCTACTAGAACATTCCCAAACAGATGTATTGGCAACTGTTGCTTTTTGGTTCCTGAAGTATTCTCCTATTGTGCAATATTATTTAACATTTTTCTCAGTATGTTTCCTTCCACCTCTGGTGAAAAAAGAATATTAATATTTGTGCATAAAAATACTTCAATATTTTTCAGGGCACAGAATCCTCGCCCCCCTTCCCCCGGTATCTGCTTGTAATTTCCTTTTCTTCAATAAATTTCTTGCAGACTTTGCCTTGGAATGCAATGCCTGTGTGTAGTACAAAACTTTTGTAACAACTAACCTCTTCCTAACATGCTATAAAATGTTGTTAAAAGTACACCCACATGAACACATACATATACTCTGTCCTCTCTAGTTGCTCTCTTCTTGGCTATTGAAAGCTGAACATCTGCTTTGATTTAGTCATGATGGAACCCTTGCTTGAAAAGGCATTATTAAACAGCTTGCCAGAGTAGATGACCTAAACCACGGTGGAAGGCTGGGCCACAGAGCCGTCTTCAAACCTGTCTATCAACTGAAGTGAAAGAAGAGTAGAACAATGCTTAAAGGAGGAATTTCCTTCTCTCCTTCCTATGATTTATAATGTATGACCGCAACTGCAGAGAATGTGGCAACAGAGATGCAGTTGGCCTCAAAAAGCTTTGCAGAGGCAATAATATCAATAACACACTTCCATAATGATATAGCTTCAGAGGAATAATTGTTAGACATGGGCAAGAAAGGGCTAGCCTCCTTCATCTCTTGCGATGATACGGTTAATCAACTTGCCTCCAATCTGCTGATCCATTCAGTGTCAGCTCTAATTCAGCTCTTAGATCTGCTCACTTTTAAACCAGTTCCAAAATCAAGACAGCAAAGTACAAGGAGTGCATTGCACCTTCTTGTCAATGAGTTCAAAATGTTACTGACTCCAAGAATCTTTTCTACTCAATATGTACTGTATATGGCAGTATCGTAGTCTGGTAGTCTCTATATTTTACATGGTGCATGTGCTGGAGTCCTGGATGTGCTGGTGAGTCCTGATGTTTCAAAGCTCCTGCTTTGCTGTAAGCATTTTAGATTCTTAAAACATAGCCTAAAAAGCAGGAGAAAAACCTTGGCCATCCTATAAAGTTTATGAAATAGTTCCCATGGATTTTATTTTTCTTCAGGGAAAGATGAACCCTAACTGGGCTTTGTCTTGGCTACAGTTTTTCCTATTGTGGCTGTATCATGAATTCACAGCAGCAAAATTCCCAGATCTGATTTACATTGAGATCCATGTAAATTAGGAAACCCTTCTAGGCACTGGCTTTCTTGTGAAATCTTCCTGATAAATTCTCTTCTCAGGCAGAATAAGTCTTCCTCCACCTCATATTTGTGTTCATATAATTTCTTCCTCTGCTTCCTTGAATGATTCCAGTTTTCATTCCCTCACTGTCTAGACATCCTCCAGTCTGTTCTTTTCTTATTCATTTCCCCCCCACCCTAGATTTAAAGAGTGACTTTACTCTTGTATTGGCTTTGACAAGGATAGTGGGTTTCCTTCCTTCTAGGTTTTGCACTCCAAAGTCCAAATTAACCTGGCTGTAGCACATATCTCTCTGGATTAATGAGGACTCATCATATTAGTATTTAATCACTCTGTAATTAGCAGGTTTTAATTGATCTCCGGGTGGATTACTTAGAAGAGCAAACATTTTGATTTCCATATTGGACAATTACAGCCATAAAATTACCTCTATTCCAAAATTTAATGTTTTTATTTGAGGGTTCTTTCCCCTCGCCGGTGGGCTTCCCACTGTGAGCAATTCCACACAAACCTCTCCAGTTTTGTCATGGGGTGAGAGCCCTGAAAGGTGGACTCAGCCCCTTTTATTAGGTTCTCTAAGCAAGCAGTTACAGTACAAAGAAGCTCATTCTTATTGGTTACATATAATGAAGAAAAGAAAAGCAGCTGTAACAGGCATGTAACTTTGCTGATATGTACCTATCATGTTAGCCACCTTATCAGTGGTGGTGCAAAGCATCTATCTACTGGTGAAATGCAGAGCATCAAACAAGGTTGCTACAAAATAGTGCAGCAAGGATGTCACTGTGTTGAAGCAAGCAAGTTGTTACATTTTACGGTACATGGTTGGAAAAACAAACAGACAGTGCAGCTTTGATCTTTGCTGCTAACTCAGCTTACAGAAGCTGCATAATGGCTGATACAAAGGCAATTAATGATCTTATAGCAACATTTATTGAGAGATATTTTGAATCCTCTTGTAAAGTAAATTCTTAGGTCAACATTATTTAGTCTTTGCATCAGGTTCTGCATGGAAGATTTCAACCACTAATCAGAGAATATACGAAAATATATTACGCATGGTTTATATTGCTAGTACCCTGGCTGAATTCATCCATGACACTAAACTATAGTTTGTGAAATAAACTACAACTGGCTTTCTTATTTCATTAAACCAAAATTAAACAAGTAACATAAGGCTTAATGCAGGCTGTGCCTATGGCCTACACATACCTCTCAATGCCCTGAGATTGTGAGGTTGACTTTCAGCAACAAAAGCTCCAATTTTACATAGTGCATTTTTCCTCCAAAACAACGTTGAGAATGGGAAAAAGAGGCCTCTGGAATGCAAACTGTTCTTCTTTCCAGCCTTAAATCTCCTCAAGTCCCATCTATCCTGAAAACATGCTGCCAAGATTCAGCCATTTTGTGGTCAAATTTTGGCAGCTCTATTTTTGGACAATTTTGGAAGGAGGCAGCATTTTTGAAGGGTGAAAACAGGAGCAGAATTTATCCTAGAGGCTTCCTGCTCTATTCCCATTCTTAAATCCCCCCACCGAGGAAAAATGTGCTCCCGATTTCCAGTGAATTCATCTGTGGCCTTTCAGCTGGTAAGGGAATTGTAGCTCACCAACAGAAAGCTGCCCATCCCTGGGTAATGTGTGAACTCACTAATTCCCACCCCCGCTTTCTGTAATACAGCCATGTTTCTTCTGGAGACATCCCAGAGCTTAGGATCTGAAGACAGAGGATCCTCTTCCATGGGGAAGCTTCTTCCATCCTAGAGGCCATTTCACAGGTTCCAGAGAGAATATAATCAGAGAAAGAGACCCACATTTAAGGGTATGTAGCTGGATGAAAGCCTGCTGAATGAACTGCCAAATTTACAGAGATATCCCGGCTGCCACCTTTCTCTCAATGGGCTCACCACTTCTTTGGTGGGCAGTTCTGACAGCTCCTGCTGGAGGGAGGAGAAAACCCTTTGCAGAACTTCAAGGCTCTGGGCTAATTCCTGAGCAGCCAAAATCATCAGTGACCCCTAGGATCAAGTGCCCACCTGCAGTTCAGTGAAGGGGCAAGGAAGTGGTGAGAAATTTCTCCTTCAGCCTGGGCTACAATTTTGCTCTACCTTTCCGTAATTGTGGAGAAAAGTGTTAAGATTTCAAGTCAACAAGTAGTGGGATCCTACCTTAGTCGCTACCGGTTCGGTGGGTGATTGTGGGCGCCGTGTGTGTGGCCCTTACAAGCCAATCAGCTGAGAGGATGAAGAATGAAAAGCTAGGAGCTCCTCCTCCCCTCCCATGTGCTTTTCCGTCTTTTATCCTCTCAGCTGATTGTCGGAGGCTTTTTGGTTCCGCTGAACGGTAGTGATTTTACTACCGGTTCGCCTGAACCGGGTAGCATACCACCACTGAGGTCAACTTACTGATCCCCTTGACATGAACACATCCTATTACCTTGCTGATGATGTGAATGGCGGCTTCTTCCTCAAAGCTCCATTTCCTCTTACAGCACCCATTTTGCAATGGCAAGGGATTTTAGAAAACCATAGACAACACTGGACTTTACAATAATTTGCCCATCCTGATGCCCAGGTTTGAAGAGCTGGATGTAAAGGAGGTAGATTTTAAAATCATACCAGACTTTAAAGTTTAGATGTGATGAGATTCTCAGAAACTGCATGTGTTCATTTCATAAAAATAGGGAGGGAAGAGCAATATAGGATTTAAAATAAGGGTTTTATTACAGGAAATGTAAGTCTAGTATCTCACCAAGTACATATGTCTGGGTTGTTGCTCCTTTCTAAAAAAGTGAATTGGTTCTTAATGTCTTTTAAATAGCTATTTAAAAAGCACACACTCCAATAACAGAAATTCCTTATTTTGTGGTATAACCAGCATTTAAGAATGGATTTTTATTCTTTTTTAAAAAAATCTTTGCAGATGTAGAAAACAGATACAATCTATGCATGTGCAGGAAAAAAAAGCATAGATCTAGGCAACAGACTTCGGAAAGGGTCTTGTCAGTCATTCATAAAGCAAAAGCAAAAAAAAACACATACAGCTTGGTAATACAAAGAGAACTTTGTATTGTGAGGATCAGGGGTTTCTGCAGAGGAAGGTCAAAAGTTAAGATGGTGGCCACAACAATGTGATAGAAGCCTCATCTGTTTTTATATGCATCAAAGCACATCAAAAGGAGACAAGTGTTTGACTGCATGGTTGCGGCGCCACGTGTGTGTGTGTGTGTGTGTGTGCACGTGTATTAAGTTTCCCTGCAGGCACACCTGGTGAGGATAGTAAAAAGGAATGACGTTGCATAACTAGAGTGCTAGATTTGTTTAAACTTTGCAGGATTGTGCCCTGAGGAAGGCCAGCTTCGATACTTACGGGCAATGGACCTGAGATACAAGGAAAATATCAGGGTACAGAAGAGGCAGAGCAGGGAGAAAAAATAAAGAGCAAATATATGGCAGAAAGTAGGCAATATGGAGCTAGGAAAACAGAACTTCAATTGGCTATTATATAACAGCACAATATAGAGTTTGGGGTTTTACAGCTCAGATCTGGCAACCAGATGCTCTGCCTAGTCAAGTTATTCTATTTTAGCTAATCAAGACTCTTATTCTTTGTGTTGTCCCTGTTATGGAGCTCTATTAGTTTGGTGTTGTCCAGGTGTAACTATTGTACCCTCCAACAGACTAGACATTTGCAGGGAGTCATCCCTCCTGAAAGTAACCTTGATTTGGAAATCAGATAAGTCCAAATTCAGTTTACAGATCAAGAATCCTGAAAAGCTAGGATAGCAGGGACCCTGGTGCTGCCTATCAGCTGCTGGCATCAGAACAATAGATTATAATGACCATGAAGCCAGTACACCTGCTCCCTCTTCTCCCTTATGTAGAAATATAATATGCTGCAATTTATAATAATGATTTAAACACACACACACACACACACACAATTTTTGGCCATCTGACTCAAATGCAGGTTGCACATGCAGGATCCAGATTTAATCTTTGGGTTTTCCAATTGCAAAACCCTGATGCCCAAATTTTCAGTGACCCATGTTGCCATTGCTTAATTTCACTGCCATCAGGCTAATAGTATTCTACTCCATAAGCCTAGAGCAGGGTGTCAAACTTGCGTCATCACGCAACGTATCACGGCTTTTTCCTCTTCGCTAAACCGAGGCGTGGGTGAGGGCAGCAGGTGATGCATCTGGCCCCTGGGCCGTGAGTTTGACACCCCTGTCCTAGAGGTATTTCAGGGTACAGTCAACACAATCAAAGTGACGATTATCCTCACTTGTCTTTTACATATTTCACATGAATAATGCCCAGAAATACGTGGCGTTTTGATCACAATATTACAGCTATCACCTACACTTCATTGCATGGGAACAGCCCTGCATAAACCAAGGCACTGAATATTTGCAATCCCAAGCTGCAGCCTTTTAATTCTGAGCCAGAGACTGAAAAACTGTCATGATTTGGAAAGAATCTAGCCTAACTTATATCTCTGTGCATAGAACTTTAAAAAAAAAAAACCTTCATGTAATTTCCAAGTTGCCAAGAACAGAATGGTGGCCTAGCGGTGAAGATGCTTGTCTCCCACTCGGAAGGTTGAGAGTTTAATTCAGGGGTCTTCAAACTTGATAGCTTTAAAATTTGTGGAATTCAACTCCCAGAATTCCTCCTCCAGTCATGTTAGCTCAGGAATTCTGGGAGTTGTAGTCCACAAGTCTTAAACTTGCCAAGTTTGAAGACTTTTGGTTTAATCCTAGATAGTGGTATGGTATGTTTCTCTCCTAGAGCGCGCGCACGCACACACACCCACACACACACAAAATGCCCTGCTGTGAACTCCACATGGTGTCAGGAAGGGCATCCAGCCAGTAATGCTCAGCTCCATCCAGTTGCCCGACTCAACCTGAATGAAGGGATTACAGGGACATAAAAAGGGAAATTTTTAAATGTGATTTTCAGTTGCCAGTAGAAGAGAGAAACCCTCCCTTGCCAGGAGGGCTGCCAAGTGAGTCCTATGAAACTTTTATTTGAGTCCCAATGAGGGTATTGGTCACCCGGAAAATTCACATTCCATGAAGTCAACATTCCCATGTCCAAAGTGCAGCAGTGTCACTGAAGATTGGCTAGGTTGTTTGGAATCGAGTTTCCCAGGGCTCCTTCTCCAGGTGCCCTAGAATGTTTGCATATGAAATATTGTTTTTCAATAATCACTGGCTTCATGCTGGAGCATCTTAGATTGACTTTGGCCATCCTCATCAGCTGAGAGTTTACAGTGAGATGGGAGTTATGTTGTGAAGACAGGTCCTCAACAAATATTTACCAAACAACTTCATGTGATGATAAAGAGGATATCTGAATGAGCCCTTCCTTTGCTGGCTAGTTTGTTGCCCAGTGTCACATGAACACAGCCAAGTGGTATTAACAAAGTGCAAAAAGAAAATAAATGGCCAACTAAAGGAGGTGGAACTCTTCCTTATTAAGTCTTTACTTTTGCAGATTTATGGCTGAAGTATAGGCTATCTACACTAGTGACTGGTAGGATCATCCAGCCAGTACTGTGGTGATAGATCACTGATGTAGACAGGCTTTGTATTGCCATAGCAACTTCTGAGGGATAATATAAACTACAAATGTGGAGAGCCTCAAAGTAGACAAAAATGTTCATCCTGGCACATGGATAGATACTGCTAGCTGCCCTCAACAGATAAAACTAGTTGCTCAGAGAACTCAACAATGCTTCCAATCCATTTCTTAGACAATCTTCTTTTCAACTGCATGTGCCCATGTTGCTATGACATTGTTCTGAGGGTTTCCCAAATTCTGGACTCTTTCCCAAGCCAAAGATATTTGCTGGCTCTCAACATTGTGGAAAAGACACATCTACCAATGATCTCATTTCTAATATGAGATATTAAAATGTTGTGCTTTCAGCTTTTCTTTCCCCATAGTAATCAGGACTGGAGACAACGTATTCAACAGCAGTCTGCTGTGGTCATGGTTCAGCGATTCTGAAACAGGTCCTGTGGTACAAAGCAGGTGCTGGCTGGGGATGTTGTGAGTTGTAGTCTAACATAGTGATTTGCAGCCTTAGCAACTTTCAAATCAAAATGCCATCCTCGGGTATATCCTTTATTTCCAGCAATTCCTCTCCTACAGACATATTGTTAAAAAAATAAAATAGCATGTGGCATATCCAGCACAACAATCATTATCCCTACCCCTCCCACAAAACTGTTTTAGACAAGCAAGTGATGCATAATTGGTTAATTACTGAAAAATGTTGCTTTGGTCATTAACTCAAGTGGCATTAAAAAATAAGGGAAATATATAGTCTAGCTTTAACTGAAAGAGACCTAGTGACTTTTAACCAGCCTTAACAATCTACACAAATTAGACTAACCTCCATTTCTGATTATTTATCATCAGTGTGCACATACAGCAACTGTGTCCAAACTGTGTCCAAAAACAACTGTGTCCAGTGTTTTCTTCTTATTTCTTGGAAGGATCTATGTAGGGTTTTCCCAACCAATCAAACTGGAAACACACCCAGCAACCTTGCATATTTCAAGACTGCATAGAAACAGTCTATACTAAGATGATGATGATGATGATATTTATTTATATATAATGGTAGTAGAATAACAGAATAACAGAGTTGGAAGGGACCTTGGAGATCTTCTAGTCCAACGCTCTAGGAAACCCCATACCTTTTCTGACAAATGGTTGTCCAATCTCTTCTTAAAAACCTTCAGTGTTGTGGCACCAACAAGACAAGTCGTTTCACTGATTAATTGTTCTGTCAGGAAATTTATACATTTATTATGCGTCATATTTCTTCAATGCCTGTCTCCCTCCTTTTATACCTTGCCTTTATTTCTGTACCCATCAAGGCAGCCTATAGAATCTCCTATTTTCCCCACAACAACCATCTTTGCACAGGTTGGGTGCAAGGAAGTGATTAACCTGAAGTCATTCAGCCATTTTCCTGCCCATGGGAGGACTAGAACTCATGGTCTCCTGGTTTCCCTCCAAGAGCTTCCTCAGATCAAATTAAGGTGATGTGGTTCTTCCCATCAAAGGCACTTCCATTCTCGGTGCTCAGGGATGGTGCCAGGGATAGTGTTATTTCCCCAGAGGAAGAACAAAATAAAAATCAATATGGTGCTTGCAACTCTACCAGTAACGTCTTGTCCCTTTTTATGTGCAGCACTCAGGAGGTTAGTGTTAAGAAGGGCAGGATTTCAACGAATAGCACAGTTGCAAAAACTTGATCTTTTTCTGCCATCTCCAGCAGACATCCTGGGTTCCTAAAAACCTCACCAATACATTCTGCATTAAAGGATTCTGCATTAAAGGAGGAAAGAAGAGGGAATAAAATCATGAGACCATGTTTTGTGACTGCAGCTCATAAACCTTTCCATCGAAATAGGATAGGAGGGGACCTAGAGGTAAGTGTTCTTGGTGGCTGTCCCCTTCCTTTACAGCCTTTACTTGCCAAGCAAGAATGGCCCTTCTCTTTACGGCCTTCCAGTGAATTGAAGAGACAGGATATTTATTTATTTATTTATTTATTTGTTTGTTTGTTTATTTATTTATTTATTTATTTATTTATTTATTTATTTAATGAGATTTCTATGTCGCCCTGTCTCCGAAGGACTCAGGGCAGCTTACATAATAAAAAGAAACAGTACAAAAGTTTAAAAAAACAATTAAATATGAAATCTCACTAAGCCAAAAATGTATAAAACTATTGTTAAAATCCCTCCCATCATCAGTCCGAGTCAGTGAGTTGGAAAAGCCATGTTTTTAGGCCATGGTGGAAGGATCAGAGGTCAGGGGCCACCTGAAGCTCTAGGGGCAGCTGATTCCATAGGGTGGGTGCTCCCACAGAGAAGGCCCTACCCCTAGAGGTCGCCAGCCGACATTGTCTGGCCGACAGAAGCCAAGGAGGCCCTGCCTATGGGAGTGCATGGGACGTTTGGAAGCCGTTACTGGCAGCAGGGTTCCCCACAAATACCCCAGTCCTAAGCCATGAAGGGCTTTATAGGTCAACACCAGCACCTTGAAAGGATAGCCATTTGCTTGAGCAGGGGTTGGACTAGAAAACCTCCCAGGTCTCCTTCCAACCCTATTAGGCTATGTCCTATGGGATTTCTCCAGAGTTCTTAGACTGAGCAGCCTAAAAAGATCTTAGTCTTTATTTATTTATTTTATTTATTTATTTTGTCAATACTTACAAGATAATAAGTATAAGGATAAACATAGTTATGAATACATGAAATGAATACATATAAGAAAAATAAAAAGAAACAATAGGACAGGGATGGTAGGCACATTGGTGTGCTTATGCACACCCCTACAGACCCCTTAGGAAAGGGGTGAGGTCAACAGTAGACAGTCCAAAGTTAAAGTTTTTGGGGTTTGGGGAAGAAACCACACAGACAGGTAGAGTACTCAGACATTGACCACTCTGTTGCTGAAGTCGTATTTCCTGCAATCAAGTTTGGTGTGGTTAACCATGAGTCTGTATCTATTGTGAGCTCTTGTATTGTTATGGTTGAAGCTGAAGTATTCATTGACCAGAAGGACATTGCAATGTATGATTTTATATACTATACTTAGATCGGACTGAAGGCGGCATAGTTCTAGGTTTTCTAGGTCTAGAATTTCAAGTCTGCTGGCATAAGATATTCTGCAACGAGTAGAGGAGTGTAGAACTCTTCTTGTGAAGTATTTCTGGACTTTCTCAACTGTGTTAATATCAGATACGTGGTGTGGGTTCCAGACTAATGAGCTGTATTCAAGTATTGGTCTAGCAAATGTTTTGTATGCCCTAGTTAGTAGTGTGATATTACCAGAGAAAAGCTATGTAGGATTAGGTTAACAACTCTTAATGTCTTTTTGGCTATGTAGTTACAGTGGGCTCTACCACTTAGATCATTAGATTGTTTCTTACTGGCCTATATTTTTTATTGTTTCTTTATTCTTTTGTTTTTCATACTAAGTCTGAATTGTACTCTTCCTAGAGCCTCTAGAGTGAGGCAGCTTATAAATCATATAAATAACCGAAATCAGTACAATAAACCTGCCCTACTTGCTACTATAAGAAGGAATGCAAGGTTGGTTCCCCAGGATCACCTGTCTGCACCAACTTGAGCTGCAGGTACTTCCTTCCTCCAGCCAATGGCTTCAATACAGAGTCTCCTGAGACTATGGTTAAAAAGACTACGATGGTGGCTGCAACTGGGTAAGCAAAGCTCTGCCCTTTTTTTATGTTCACATAGCACCCTTGTTGCAGTAACTGGGATAGGAGAGAATGTGGATTTGGTGAGCTCTGCTTCTGGCATAAAGCGGAAATGAATTTCCTTGGGGTGAAATTCCTGCAATTCCTGCAGTTGGATGCCAGACTGGTCTAACTGTGCTGGCCTTTCAGGGAGGGTTTGCTATCTATTTTACTTTTCTGCTTGCCCGTTTTCCACATCATTCCACCTTTGCCCCTAAAGAGGGTCGTGCTTCAAAGGGACAGAAACACGTTTATGAAGAAGGCCTTATCTGTAAATGGGAAAAGAATGGAAGTAACTAATCCAGCCAGAAGTCAGAGCATAAATCTTTGAACTATGTGTTGCCAGCTGCTGCGTCATTTAAAAATAGTGTGGTGCCAATAAGACAGATCACTCCACATGGGGGCCATAAACAGAAATCAAAGGTATGCACTAGGGTCCTGATTGCAGCCCAGTCTCACCCCCCTCCATCCCCATCACAGTCCATTTCTGCTTTACACTCTTATGGGTATCCCCCCTGGATTTCTCTGCTGTCAGCTACTGATTTCTCCCTGCCCAGGAAGGCACCAGCTGCTTTTCGTTCCATAGAAGTCTGGTGGCACCTACTGATCTTTTCAGGTTTGACATTACACAGAGGCATTGCTGTAGCTTGACACAAGCAACTGTTTTAGGAGGCATTTGACATGCTTCCTCCCTGTCCCTCTTTACAATCATGGAGACAGGATGGTTGTCCGAATTAATATATAACTTTTCAGTTTTTTTCCTCTTTGTAGAACCACAATGACATTTTCTTTAATACAGTACTATAACATTCATGCTGGGGCATGTTGAGGAATATTTTCATTATGCTGAAGATTTTGATCATTGTACCACAAAGGATTGTCTCCATCCTTGTGTGTGCCTTCAGATCAGTCTTGACTCCTGGCAACTGCTTGGGTCAAATTCATGCAGTTTTCTTGGCAATGTTTTCAGAAGTAGTTTGCTGTTGCTTTCTTCTTCCTAGGACTGAAAGAACGTTCAATCTGCCTGCCCAAACTGCCTAGTTGACAAGCTGCAGGCAAGAAAGAGAAATGAAGGATGAAGGGGAAGGATTGATCAATAAGGAGCAAGCTTAATCCTCAAATAGGAATGATTGAAATCAAATTTGGTACCACCCAGCCTTCATCCTTAAGCAACATAGCACTTAAAAAAATTGCAGGTTTAGTGCTTCTTTAAAAGAATACTAAGTCCATGTTTATAAGGAGACTGCATAAGACCTGAGAAATGCTTTGAAAAACTCCCTTCAAACATGCAGTGGAACTCTCTCTAGCAAGCCAATGTCTATTCTCTCCTGCAGTTCAAGCCAAAACTATCATGAAGTCCAGTTCCCGGTGAGCAGACAGGAAGTGTTATGCTTGTAGTAGCCTTCATTGGCCAGTAGGAATTAAGTAAATCCCACTGCAGACTCTGTCAGAAACCACATAGTTGATAAAACTAGATCATCTCTAAAGCAAACATTGTGTTGAAGAAAAGGAGGAAACACTATGGAAGCCTAAAATCAACTTTTAATGCCTGAGCTGTGGATTGGGAATAAGACAAAATGATGTAGTGAGGGTATGGTATAAAAATGGTCACTGGGGTATGTTTGTACTGCAGTTAAAGAGAGATGAGAATTTGCCCTTGTAGCATTTTCTAGACTCATTGTGGTGCCAAAATAACAGCAATAAGAACAGGCTTTATATCACTTCAATGATGACTGAGTGAGGCTAACAAGATGCTGTAGGTCTTTAGTAGGGAAGCAACCAGAGAGCGGAAGCATATCACTGTCAGAATGGACTGCAAAAATCTTGACTTGAAAAGTACCTCATCTACAGTATTACTCATCTGGATTTCTGTAGTCCATATCTGATAGCCTTAACAAAGCATCTTAGGAATCTGGCCCAAACCCCAATGTCAGGGTTCCAAGTAACACACCCAACACAATCAAAACCTGGAGGCAGGCATGTTCCTCAAAGTACAGATTTATTAGGCATGTCATATTGGCACACCTGGTGAAAATTCTAAACTCCCGCCGTTTCCCCCCATGTTAAAAGTAAAGTTTTTCTTTCTGTTCCCCATGAGTCCACCGCATGGTCCAATCAGGTCACAGTCCAGTGTCAGTTGGTCCCTGTTAAGTTTGCATGAAGAGACAGATGTGGAGTGCTTCAAGCTCTTTAGTTTATTAGTGACTACAGCTCAGAATGGACCCAACTGGCTTTGCTGCGGCTGCTACTTATAGCCGGCAGCCGCAGCTGACAGCCAATCAGAGTGCAGGGTTTTCCTGCACTTTTTAAACCAATCATTTCCAACACTTTACAAGAACAATTCAAACTAACCAATGATTTCAAACCTGCATACATAACACCCTTCCCCACTAGATTCAGTCCATACTCAAACCCCATCTATCTAATGTATTATTTTAGATAGGTGGGGCTCTTACGTGTACGTTGAGACCTACGTGGTTCAGATGTTTTAAGGTTCTCACCTTGTGAGAGAGGAAATGTGTCTGCTGACATTTCCTTACTTGGACTTCTAGTAATGGTAGAACCTGTTTGGTTACTACAACCTGGTCTCTCCTCCCAATCCATCTCCAACCCAGTCAGCACCCAAATCAGGTAGTGGTGTGCAATCTTCCATTTGTAAAAATGGTTGTTGGCACTGTGACAGGTTTTGAGGTGATTCCTGTCATGTTAGCTCATTACATATGGGGTTGATTCTTGCTTGCTGATTATCCTCATAATCCTCCCCTTCCCCCCTAGAAGAGGCAGTAGGCATGGGAACCAGGGAGGAGCAATGGCGATGCTCCTGAGGTAGTCTGGATCTTAGCTGATCAATATGCCTGCTCCAGAGGACACCCTCCTCCGTTTGTACCCTGTAAGACCTGGGGCCCGTGATTTGGGTTATCTCAGCAGGAATCCATAATGGTTCACCCATAAGGTTCTTAGCATAAACAGAATCACCCACAGTGAAAGTGCGAATTTTACTAGTGGAATCTAGTGGTGCGTTGGGTGCGTAAGTGGGATGAAGGTGGGGAGACCTGAGTTTCCTACCCATCAACAATTCAGCTGGGGTTAAGTTAGTTGAAGGGTTGGGAGTGATATGCTGGACATTGAGTAGTTTTTCAACTTTCTCAGTGATGTCCCCTGGACCCAATTGCTGAAGTTTTTCCTTGGTAAATCGTACCATACGTTCAGCCCGGCCGTTAGCCGAAGGATGCCCAGGGGCTGTCAGGGCATGTCAGAAAGTAGAACTTTCTGGAGTTACTATGCAGTTTACAAATTAGTAGAGTCTGATGGGGTGATCAAACCTACCAATGACAGGGTGGCACTGAGCACCTCACTGTGATACTGTAGGACACACTCCTAAGTATAAAAGGGCTGTCAACTGTCATTTTCAATGAGAGAAAGAAAATGAGGAGATTCTAAGGAGATTCTGTGGAGACTCATTTTGTCTGAGGGAGATTGGAGATACTGAGTGTTAAGTTTGCATGAAGAGACAGATGCGAAGTGCTTCAAGCTCTTAGTTTATTAGTGACTACAGCTCAGAACGGACCCAATTTGGCTGGGCTGCGGCTGCTACTTATAGCCAGCAGCCGCAGTTGCCAGCCAATCAGAGTGCAGGGTTTTCCCGCACGTTTTAAACCAATCATTTCCAACATTTTACAAGAACAGTTCAAACTAAACCAATGACTTCAAACCTACATACATAACACTGAGAAGATCCAAGACTCTGAGGAGATATTAGGATCTGACAGACTGAAGTCTGTGTATGAGAAGATATAGCAAAGAGATCTGAGAGAAGATCTATAACCTAAAGAGAAAGGGACTTTCTAAAGAGGTTAGCTATATCTAAGAAGAGGTTATGAGAGGAAGAACTGTGAATCTCTCATAGTAACTTCTAGTTCCTTGAAGGACTATTTAAAAGGAATGAAAGAATAAAAGACTGTATATATTTAAGAATAATATATTTATTGATTGTTCTGTTATAAATAAATCTGTTTTGATCTGACACAACTTGGCATTGCAATTTATTGAATGACTCTGTGAAATAGATATAGGTTTAAAGATCCAGGCTAAATTAATATTATTTAACAGGGCATGTCTGATACCCTGCTGTGCTAGATATGATTCAAAAAGGTTGGATGTAAATTGAGGACCATTGTCAGAAACAAGCACATCAGGTAACCCATGAGTTACAAAAAGCTTTTTAAGCTGCTTGATGACAGCTTCAGTTGTGGTGGATGCCATAGGGATAACCTCTAGCCATTTGGAATATGCATCTACTATAATAAGGAAAGTGTGCCCTCTGGTTGGGCCAGCAAAATCAATGTGAATCCTGGACCATGGGCCCCCAGGACATTCCCATTCCTGTGGGGGTGAGAGGTGGGGCAGGCCTGACTACCTGGCAGTTGGGACAAGATGCAACCCAGTTTTCAACCATTTTGTCAATACCTGGCCACCATACATAACTCCTGGCCAATCCCTTCATCTGACAATACCAGGATGACCCTCATGTAACATTTCCAAAACCTCTTTTGTAGTTTTGCAGGAATAACCACCCTGTTACCCCACAAAATACATCCTCTTAATGCAGATAATTCAGTTTGCCTGGATTTAAAAGGTTGGGCAAGTTGAGGTAGATCTTGAAGTGGCCAACCTTTCTTAATCCAGCCTATAACAGGAGCCAATAAAGTGTCTTTGGCAGTCTCTCTGGCAATTTCAGCAGCATGTACTGGAAGCTTGGCAACAGTTTCTAGAAAAAAGGTGTGAGTCTCAGGAACAGGGTCCTCAATGTGTGAAGGAAGTGGGCAGCGACTCAAAGCATCTGCATGCCCAATGTCTTTACCAGGTCTGTGGATCAGTTTGTATGAATAAGCAGCAAGAAATTCAGTCCATCTCAGCATTCTTGGTGACAGGATCGTGGGTGTTGGTTTGTCCCCTGCCACAATGCCTAAAAGAGGTTTGTGATCTGTGACAACAGTAAATGTTCTCCCATATAGATACTCATGGAATTTCTTGACAGCTGCTACAATTGCCAAGGCTTCCTTGTCCAGTTGGCTGTAGTTCCTCTCTGCTTTAGTCAAGGTGCGAGAGTAAAATGCAATAGGGGCTTCCCTCCCACTGGGAAGCATGTGGCTCAACACCCCCTACTCCAAAAGGGGAGGCATCACAAGTCAGAACAACAGGCAAGTTCTCAGAGAACTGTATCAGTACAGAATCAGACGTGATTTGTCTCTTGATATTGTTAAATGCAGCTTGTTCCTTCCTGCCCCAGACCCATGCAGATTTTTTGTCCAGCAACCTATGTAGGGGTTCTGCAATGATTGCCTTCTGAGGTAGAAACATATGATAGTCCCAAGAATGCTTGTAAATCTGTTTTGCATTTTGGCCTGGGGCTTCTTTGATTGCCTGAACTTTGGCCTCTGTGGGGTGGATGCCATGTTTATCGATCATGTAACCCAAGAATTCCACTTTATCTGTTCTAAGTGTGCATTTTTCTTCTTTGACTTTTAACCCGCTTTTTTGAATCTGATTAAGACTTCTCTGAGTTTCTCGTGTAACTGAGTGTCATTTTCAGCAGAAATTAAAATAGGGCACCACCCCTGGCAACCCTTGTAACATTCTTTCCATAAGGCTTTGGAAGATGCCAGGTGCTACGCTTACTCCAAATTGCAACCTTTTGCATTTGAAAGCACCTCTATGGGTCACAATGGTTTGGGCTTCTGCAGTGGCATCATCAACTGTTAACTGTTGATATGCCTGTGCCAGGTCCAATTTGGCAAAAACTGTGCCCCCTCCAAGAGAATGTAATAAATGATGCACTACTGGAACTGGATATGCGCTCTGTTGTAGCGCATGGTTCAATGTCCCCTTGTAGTCTCCACAGATTCTTACAGACCCATCAGCCTTGACTGGTGTGACTATGGGTGTCTCCCACCTGGAGTGGTCAGTGGGCTCTAAAACCCCTTGGGCTATTAGTTTATCTAATTGTGCATCAATTTTTTCCTTTAAGGCAAATGGGACCCTTCTGGGTTTTAAACGATTGGGCACCTTGGGATCTAGGTTGAAAGTGATAGGGGTCCCCATATACTTGCCTAATCCGTCGCTGAAGACCTCTGGAAACTCAGACTTCAAGGCCTCTTCCCATTCAGTGTTGCTCACGTGATTGATGCCAGTCACCTCGATGCCCAGCGGGTTGAACCATTCAAGGCCCAGCAGACTTGGGCGGTCCTTGTTCACGATGGTCAGTGGTAGGCGCTTGGTGTGGCCCTTGAATTTCACATTGAATTCTCTTGTTCCAACTACTGGAATCTTGTTCCCTTGGTAGTCTTTAAGAGTCAATGCTTGCTTCTTGAAGTGATTCTTTTGGATGTTAGGAAGTAGTCTGTGAATAGTGTCCCATGACACCATAGAAAGGTATGAGCCTGAGTCCACTTCCATTTGGCAAGGCCTTCCTTCAATAAGTACCTTGACATGCACTTTTCTGCTTTTTAAAGGGGAAGAATGACCAATAGTTACTGTTTGATGAGTTTCATTCTTCCCATTTGCTTCTGTACTGCCCCATTTTCTCACTGAGGTTGTTAGGCTTGAATTCTTTGTCTTTGCTTGCAGCAAACTTCCTTCTGTTGGGTGGAGTTCTGGATGATTTGCAGACTCTTGCTAGGTGTCCTCTTTTATCACAACGGAGGCAAATGGTGTCTAAAAACTTGCATTCAGTGCGGGATGGCTTCCCCACAACCTCTGCAGTAGAAATCTTGCCTCTTTCTTCCCAGGTCTTTCTTTTCCGCTCCATTCTGAGTCTGTAAATTCCTTCCTCCACCTCACTACAGTCTGACTCAGAATCTAGTTCCTCACAATGATTTGTGGTGGACTTTTCCACATCAGGATGGCTTGTGGCCTTGTTAATCTTCTTCATGGCTGCTGCTGAGGACTTGGTAGCTTCTGCTGAAGAGGCTTCTTCTATTGCTTCTTTCAGCGTGATCTTAGGTTTCATTAATAACTTGCTCTGCAGCACCTTGTCTTTAAGGCCTAAAACAAAACGATCGCGCATGGCCTCCTCTAAACTGTTGAATTCGCATGCACCCCCAATGTCTCTTAAACTTGCCACGAAGTCGTTTATGCTTTCGTTTTCCCCCTGATCGCGATGGTAAAACTCGTGTCTCTTAATGAGGCATGATACTTGTGGCGTAATGGGCTCTTAACAGCCTTTCCAGATCAGGCCAAGCCATTACCTTCATGTCTGCTGCTCCCGCGAGTGCCTTCGCCATCTTGAAAACTGCCGGACCGCAGTACGTAAGGAAGACCGCCCTCTTCCGCTGCTCGGAAATGGCGGCAAGATCGTTTCCCTCCAAATACATTTGGATACGACTCCCAGTCTTCTGCCGTCGGATCGAACAGGGCTGGGGGGGTGTTCAGCGCAGCCATCTCGCTCTTCTTCTGTTCCGCGTTGCCTTCTTCTTCAGGGGAATCCCATCCTCGTTGCCAGTGTTAAGTTTGCATGAAGAGACAGACGCGGAGTGCTTCAAGCTCTTAGTTTATTAGTGACTACAGCTCAGAACGGACCCGACTGGCTTTGCTGCGGCTGCTACTTATAGCCGGCAGCCGCAGCTGACAGCCAATCAGAGTGCAGGGTTTTCCTGCACTTTTTAAACCAATCATTTCCAACACTTTACAAGAACAATTCAAACTAACCAATGATTTCAAACCTGCATACATAACAGTCCCAATCTCCACCTTCCTAACACCTGGTGAAAAGTCCTTGGTTCCCAGAGGAAAGCATGTTGCTTTGGCTACAGATCCCCAGCTATCTCTACTTCCCCCATCCCATTCCCATAACTTTTCCCAGCTCAGCTGTGTCAGCCATAAGGTGCTAAAGAAAATGGCTTCAGGGTTGACACCGAAGTCCTTGGGACAGACACTTGTTATAGACACATATAGCCTAGTTGATTCTTGCAGCAAACAGCTGGCTTGTTGTGGCTGAAAAATTGGGGACCTCGTTGGTGTAAATTGAACCTAGTAGAGATTAAGGAGAGTGATATCCTACACAACTGTAGGAAAATTGGTTGCACAATGCTATGCTAATACTCATATATCTAGACTCAGATTCCTGTTTTTCTTCTTTTCAGGGTGGACAAACTCAGTGTATTTATTCAATTAATCTGTTGAAACAGGTGCCCTCCAATGTTGTACAAATATTTGTGGCTCACAAACTATAATCATAATAAGAAATGCTAACCATGTTAAATGCTTGCAAGAAAAATAAACCAGAAGAAAACTATATTTCAGTGGTATATTTCATCATGCAGAAAACCTCAGGGTTTATCTCCTGCTATATTTCTGCTGCTAATTGCTATTTTAAATTTATTATTGAGATATTTTTAGATTTGTTTGGTTGCTTGTTGTTTTACATTATGCTGCTTTTAATTTATTATTTTAGTATGTGGATTTTTGCTCTGATCCATATGCATTTGGCTTTTCTTTGCCCTTTAATGTATTAGCGGGGGGGGCTAGCAAATCTAGGCAATAAAAGTAATTGATATTTTTGGGGAGGACTCTGCAGATAGAGTTTCAGGGGAGACTCTGCACAAACAAATTGCATTCCTTGGCATGTCCTCAGCAATTGGAGAAGCTTTCCACCTTTGGCCCAGCGTATATTTTGGCCTTTCAGTTTGCAAAAGAGTCTGGATAGGGCATAGAGCCAAAGGAATACCGGAGATCCCAGCATACATTAGCTCTGATATGAGAGACGCTCTTCTGGTAAAACGCATAGTCATTAATCAATCCAACTTCTATTCATGTTATTGGCACACCCCTAGGTCAATTCCCATGGGCACTCATGAAACATTTATCCCATGAGATCAGACAGCATGAATAATCACAGGAATCTGGCTTTAAGTGAAGCTACGGCAGGATTGTCAATCAGCACTATGTCAGGACACTAAATTAAAGGTCATGCGATATGCGATGTTAACTTTTCCCTCCCCCAAATATTCTGGATCCAGTTATGAATTTGCAGCTGGGAAAAATGTGTTAAATCCACCACATACATGCACGTGGGCCTACACAGCATGTGTACAATATTCCTCTGGTTAATGTAATTGAAAGTAACTGCTAAAACAGGTGTTAATGGTCATTTCCCAATGTCAAAGGAGGGGAAGAACATAGTGGTAGCAGACAACAACCTGAATCCAGCTCTTGTGAGCTCAGAAAGAAGGTACCTTTTATACTGTGTATGATTTAAATTCTGCACAAACAACTTAATGATTGTTACCCAGGACTGGACTTTGAGATGCTGATAAGAATAATGGAAACTCCATCTTCCCAGCCCAGTGCTTGCCAGATGTTTCAATCTAACAATTTCAGTGCTGGGCATAATGGGAACTGGATCCAACAGAAAAGCACCAGAATGAGGAAGACTGACACAACTGCATTGGCTTCCTCGCCCTTGCCTAACCCTCTCCCCAGGCCCTTGGGTCAAATTCCATACTTCAAGCTTCCTCAAATTTCTAGTCCTCCAAAAGTGTTGCAATTACAGTTCCTAGACTGGCTTTCTTCAATGGAAGGTTTACATATTATGAGAAAATGACTCATTTGACTTGCTTGTTGTGTTTGTGGACGACCTGCTATACAATACTTGGATGATTTCATAATATGGTTTCTTTTCTTTCTGTGTATTACCTTAGTTGGCTTCCTTATCAGGCTCCATACATGGTGATTATATTAACTTGTCCATCTCCATCTTATTCTTCCTAAGGAGGCCCCATCTGGATAGCCAGACAATGTTAGCCCTACCCATAGACCAAATCAGGAAAATAATTTCACAGGGATAATAGAACTACACTTTTTAGAGGTAGGCTTCTATAAAAGAATCTGTTTGTGCTCTTTTTTCTTCCCTCTTATACCTCGGTGAGTCTCTTCCTAATTCTATGTGTGACACTCTATGAAAGCAAAAGTTGGACTTTGAAGCAAAATAGAATAATATAGATGCATTTGAACTTTATGTTCAAAGATCATGGACAGAGAAAGAAAACAAATTGATCATCAATTAAATCAACCCAAAGTTCTCACTTGAGGCCCAGATGATGAGACACAAATTATCCCACATTGGACCTGTCTTTCTAGAGAAGACTATATTTCTGAGAAAGGTTGAAGGAAAGAGAAGAAGACTATGACCAGGAGCAAGGTGGAGGGAGTCATTAACAGTGATCGGTGGCAACGAGTGCACTGTTGGAAGACCTGAAAAACCAGATTATGGTCTGGTCATCACCAGATTGGGGTCTGGTCATCATCTGGATGCAAGATCATCATGGAGAAAATCTAGCTAAGTGATCATTAAGAGTCAACACAAACTGAATAGCAGAAGAGGAAGAAGAAGATCAAATAAATGCACTCTGTGTGTTTGCACTAAGGAAAAAAAAGTCAAAAGGAAGTGACCTTAGAACAGCAAATACTTTGACCAGGGGTGTCAAACTCACGGCCGCAGGCCGGATGCATCACGTGCTGGCCCTGCCCCCTCTCGGTTTAGCAAAGGGGGCAGGGCCAGCATGTCTTGATATGTCACGTGATGCTGCCATGACAACATGGGTTTGACACCCCTGACTTAGACAAAGATAGGCAAGAGGGGTAACAGACAAGAGGGGACCCAAATTCATAAATTCTAATTAATGTTCTATTACCTTTAGGTGGTTGGCAGATTATTTATTGATTGATTTGTATTTGTGTGCATAGCTGCTCATCTCCGATGAAAATGTCTCTGTTTTTCTTCTGTTCAGTTGTGTCTGATTTCTTGGCAAGGAGCACATAATTAAAAAGCAAGAAATACATAAAACTACTGGCTCAGGCTGTCACAGTTTTTATTTTTTGTTTACTTCTTTTTCTTCTAATCTTCTAACTAACATTGTTCTACAGAAGAATCCTTCAAGTGTGAGTATAAATTATCTCGTGAAGTTTAAAGTCAGTGTTTTCTCTTCCAAGCTGAAAAGCCCTTGCTGTCCCAAGTTGGCTACTGGATGAAATGATAAGCACTTGCCCATATAGCTCCCATGCAACATGCATGTGGGGAGCAACATGGCTTATTCTTTAGCTTATGAACATGCTTGGGGCATGTTCCCTCTGTCCAGTATCAAAATGGAATGCTTTAATAGTTGGACTTTTGCTGGCTCTAATTTAAGTAATGGCAGATACATTGGTGAACATCTGAAATTAAGTCATTGTGTCTGAAAATGAAAGGTTTAGCAGTCATATCAATTTATGTGCCAGGCAGTTTTATAGTTTAGGAGGCTCCTCTTGTAAAATCCTTTAAACCCATCTGCAAAAATAGACTTCTTATTCCCTTGAGTCCAGCCTAGGATTAGATGTTTGCAGTTTATGACTCATACCTCCTAATTCAAACTGGCTTGGTTGCCATGTCTCAATTTCACGTGGTTTGCACTTCCCTGTTTGGCTGCTTTTCCCTTTCTCTTCTAGTCTTTACTTTTATAAAGTTTATACCCCACCTTTCTAGGTGTTTCATGAAATGCATAAAGATCCCCAGATTAATCTTCTCACTTCAGTTATGTTTTGTATTCAGCCACAAAAAATAAACAACAATATATATAATCCCTAAATTGACCTGCAATAGGTTTGTATAAAGGAGTTTGTCATTATATAATCCTGTTTGCTAAATCTATTGAATTACTAATACCAAATGGAGCCTGAAGAAGACATGTGATTAATTGCACAAATATAATCTGTGATCTTTGTTTTTGAAGTTTAAGCAACAGCCCAGGGACACCATTACTATTGTCTGTTAGGAGGGTTAGAAAGTCCAGGTGGAACCACCTGCTTCCTAAAAGGTATTAGCATTTGCTGGTGCCTAGAAAATTCCCTTGCAGTGCTCATAGCAGAGTGAACAGAATCTGCTATTAAAACCCCAGAATGTGGAGAAATGGTTAAGCCTTCAGCTTCTAGCTGTAGTCATGAATGTGACTGAGCCCTGTGGCTATTTAAATATTAACCACAAAGCACATTTATTGAATTAATACAATTACTATTTATTACATACAGCTACACTTCCATTAACTATGAAATTAATCTCATTCACAGTTTAGTAGCATAGTTACATCCCTCAGATAAGTTAGTGAAGGTACTATTGAAGGCATTATTAAAAGCAAAGGCAACATGCATTTAGAAGAAAAAGTTTTATTGAGATAAATACAAAGTGACTGCTGCAATTTTAAGTCCTTTTAGAGTTGTTTAAGAATTCAGCAGCCACAAGATTTGGGGTGATCTGGAAAGCATTACTTGGTGTTTCAAGAAAAAAATTCTGATAAACTTTTTTTTAATTTTAAAAACAGTTTTTATTCTGTTTCCAGGGTGACCCTGTGGGCCAGATCTAAGCACCCCACAGGCTGGATCCGGCTCCCAGGCCCTGAGTTTGACAACCCTAATTGAGTGACATGCACACGAAAACAAATGTGGGCTAGGTTCTCTCAAGATTTCAGTAATTTTATGGGACCTGTGAACCCATACACAGTCTTAAAAAGGCAATACCCATGCTATGCTGATTCATCCTTATTGCATCAGCCTTACATTGCATCAGCCTTACAGCAACTAGTCAGCTCTTAAATATCAATACCTTAACATTATGTTTCAATTGTATATGTATAGACATATATTTATGACTGTAAGCCACCCAGAGATACCCTATGGTAAGATGGGCCAATAAATTAAACAAACAAACAAACAAGCCTTGGTGGCTCAGGCTGTTAAATGCCTGCATTTAAGTTCCAGCTGCCTACAATTACTGTAGGCTCGAATCCCACCAGGCTCAAGGTTGACTCAGCCTTCATCCTCTCGGGTAGGTAAATTGAGGACCCAAGATTGTTGGGGCAATAAGCTGACCTTGTAAAAATGCCGCTTAGTAATAAGCAGGCATATACAATGGAATGAAGGCTATTGCTGAGCACACTGGGTTGTATCCCAAAAATTGTAAGCCACCCTGAGTCTTCGGAGAAGGGCGGCATATAAATGTAATTTAAAACAAACAAACAAACAAACAAACAAACAAACAGGGTTTTCTTAGGTATTTGGTTGGCCATCATGATTTAATGTACTTGTTCTTTTCTTATGATCTTATTTCTAATTGGCACTACATTCAGCCTTTAGTCAGTGAAACAGAAGCACAAATAATAGCCAACAAGTACTGGCCAAGACTGTGCTATGGTAATTGTTAAGAAGACTCAGAGAAAGGAGATGGGAATGTTGAACCATTGCAGAAAAAAAATTTCTGGGAAAGTAAAAAGTGAGAGAAAGAAAAATAACTTCATCTTGTTTGTGCTATATATAATACATACATAAGTTGAAGTAGAGAGGGGCTCTGTTACAATAGTCTAATCGCATTCCAAGCAATTCCTGTTTTTTGACCTTGTCTGGCCAGAAAGGAAACCTGGCAGCACAGGTAAGACACAAATTCTTAATCAGATGAATTCATCAGCAGGAACATTGAATTAACGTTGTGAATAAATGTGAGAAGACTTGATAAGACTAGGAGAGAAAAACTGTTAAGTTTGCATGAAGAGTCAAACGAAGAGCTTCAGTGAAGAGTTTATTAAGTGACTACAGCTCGAATGGACCCGACTTGGCTACTGCTTCTTATAGCCAGCAGCCGTAGTTGCCAGCCAATCAGAGTGCAGGGTTTTCCCGCACTATTTAAACCAATCCTATTTGACATTTTACAAGAACAATTCAAACTAAACCAATGACATTCAAACCTACATACATAACACCCCTCCCCACTAGGTTCAGTCCATACCAAACCCCAACCTATCTAATGTATTCTTTTAAATAGGTGGGGCTCTTGCGTGTACGTTGAGACCTTCGTGGTTCAGAAGTTTTAACATTCTCACCCAGTGAGAGAGGAAATGTGTCTGCTGACATTTCCCCACTGGGACTTCCTGTGAAAGAAGACCCTGTTTGATTGTTAGAATCTGGTCTCTCCTCCCAACCCATCTCCAGCCCAGTGTCAGCACCCAAGTCAGGTAGTGATGTACAATCTTCCACTTCTAAGGATGGATTTTGGCATTGTGACAGGTTTTGGAATGGTTCCGTCATAATGGCTCGTTATACATGGGGTTGATTCTTGCTTGCTGATTTTCCTCCTGTTCCTCCCCTTCCCCTAGAATTGACATCAGGTGGGAACTAGAGAGAAACAAGTGCGATGTTCCTGAGAGAACCTGGATCTAAGTTGATCAATGTGCCTGCTCCAGAGGAGTCCATCCTCTGTTTGCACCCTGTAAGACGAGGGCCTGTGATCTGAGTTATCTCAGCAGGAATCCACAAAGGTTCACCTATAAGGTTCTTAGCATAAACAGAATCACCCACACTGAATGTGCGAACTTTGGAAGTGGAATCTAGTGGTGCGTTGGGTGCATAAGTGGGATGAAGGCGGTCAAGGGAAGACCTAAGTTTCCTACCCATCAACAACTCTGCTGGGGATAAGTTATTAGATGGGTTAGGAGTGATGTGCTGAACACTAAGAAGTTTTTCAACTTTCTCAGTGATGTCCCCAGGACCCAGTTGCTGAAGCTTCTCCTTGGTAAACGTACCATCGTTCAGCCCGGCCGTTAGCCAAAGGGTGCCCAGGGGCAGTAAGGGCATGTCTGATACCCTGTTGTGCTAGATAGGATTCAAAAGGTTGGATGTAAATTGAGGGCCATTGTCAGAGACAAGAACATCAGGTAACCCGTGGGTTACAAAAAGCTTTTAAGCTGCTTGATGACAGCATCAGTTGTGGTGGATGCCATAGGAATGACCTCTAGCCATTTGGAATATGCATCTACTATAATAAGGAAGATGTGCCCTCTGGTAGGGCCAGCGAAATCAATGTGAATCCTAGACCATGGGCCCCTAGGACATTCCCATTCCTGTTTGGGGGCGAGAGGTGGGGCAGGCCTGACTACATGACAGTTGGGACAAGATGCAACCATTTTTCAACCATTTTGTCAATACCTGGCCACCATACATAACTCCTGGCCAATCCTTTCATTCTGACAATACCAGGATGACCCTCATGTAACATTTCCAAAACCTCTTTTTGCAGTTTTGCAGGAATAACCACCCTGTTACCCCACAAAATACATCCTCTTAATACAGATAATTCAGTTTGCCTGGACTTAAAAGGTTGAGCCAGGTGAGGTAGATCTTGAAGAGGCCAACCTTTCTTAATCCAGCCTATAACATGAGCCAATAAAGTGCCTTTGGCAGCCTCTCTGGCAATTTCAGCAGCATGCACTGGAAGCTTGGCAACAGTTTCTAGGAAAAAGGTGTGTGTTTCAGGTTCAAAGTCCTCCTTGTGGCAAGGAAGTGGGCAACGACTCAGTGCATAAGCATGTCCAATGTCCTTGCCAGGCTTGTGGATAAGTTTGTATGAATAAGCAGCGAGAAATTCAGTCCACCTCAGCATTCTTGGTGACAGGATAGTAGGTGTAGGCTTGTCTCCTGCCACAATGCCTAACAAAGGTTTGTGATCTGTAACAATGGTAAATGTTCTGCCATACAGATATTCATGAAATTTCTAACAGCTGCAACAATTGCCAATGCTCCTTGTCCAATTGGCTGTAATTCCTCTCTGCTTTGGTCAAAGTCGAGAGTAAAATGCAATAGGGGCTTCTCTCCCACTGGGAAGCCTGTGGCTCAACCCCCACTCCAAAGGGGATGCATCACAATCAGTACAACAGGCAAATTCTCAGAAAACTGTATCAGTACAGCATCAGATGTGATTAGTCTTTTAATACTGTTAAATGCTGATTGTTCCTTCCTGCCCCAGACCCAAACAGACTTCTTATCAAGTAATCTGTGCAATGGTTCAGCAATGGTTGCCTTCTGAGGTAGGAACATGTGATAAAGTTAATGAGTCCAAGGAAGGCTTGCAAATCTGTTTTGCATTTAGGTCTAGGGGCTTCTTTGATTGCTTTAACCTTGGCATCTGTAGGGTGGATGCCATGCTTGTCAATCATGTAGCCCAGGAACTCAACCTTGTCATTTTAAGAGTGCATTTTTCTTCCTTGACTTTAACCCGCTTTCCTGAATCTGGTAAGGACTTCTCTGAGTCTTTCTTGTAACTGAGTGTCATTTTCAGCAGAGATTAACACATCATCAAAGTAAGGCACTACCCTGGCAGTCCTTGGAGCATTCTTTCCATAAGCTTTGAAAGATGCCTGGTGCCACGCTTACTCCAAATTGTAACCTTTTACATTTGAAAGCACCTCTATGAGTCACAATGGTTTGTGCCTCTGCAGTGGCATCATCAACTGTTAGTTGTTGATATGCCTGGGCCAGATCCAATTTGGCAAAGACTGTACCCCTGCCAAGTGAATGTAACAGATGATGCACCACTGGAACTGGATATGCACTCTGCTGCAGCACATGGCTCAGTGTCCCCTTATAGTCCCCACAGATTCTTACTGACCCATCAGTCTTGACTGGTGTGACCATGGGTGTCTCCCATCTGGAGTGGTCAGTGGGCTCTAAAACCCCTTGAGCTATTAATTTGTCTAATTGTGCATCAATTTTTTCCTTTAAAGCAAATGGGACCCTTCTGGGTTTTAAACGAATTGGGGGCACCTTGGGGTCTAGGTTGAAAGTGATAGGGGTCCCCATATACTTGCCCAATCCCTCGCTGAAGACCTCTGGAAACTCAGACTTCAAGGCCTCCTCCTATTCAGAGTTGCTCACGTGATTGATGCCAGTCACCTCGATGCCTAGTGGATTGAACCACTCAAGTCCCAGCAAGCTTGGGCGATCCTTGTCCACGATGTCAGGGGCAAACGTTTGGTGTGGCCTTTAAACTTCACGTTGAATTCTCTTGTTCTAACTACTGGAATCTTGTTCCCTTGGTAGTCTTTAAGAGTCAGTGCTTGCTTCTGGAAATGTTTCTTCTGAATGTTGGGAAGCAGCCTGTGAATAGTGTCCCATGACACCATAGATAAATAGGAGCCTGAGTCCACTTCCATTTGGCAAGGCCTTCCTTCAATGAGTACCTTCACATGTACTTTTCTGCTTCTCAAGGGTGAAGAATAACCAATGGTGACTGTTTGATGAGTTTCATTCTTCCCATTTGCTTCTGAGTTGCACCCCATTTTCTCACTGAAGTTGTTGGGCTTGAACTCTTTCTCAGGAAATTTCTTCCTACTAGGTGGAGTTCTGGATGATTTGCAGACTCTTGCTAGGTGACCTCTTTTCTCACAACATAGGCAGATGGTGTCTAAAAACTTGCATTCAATGCGGGGTGGCCCCCACAGCCTCTGCAATAAAAGTCTTGCCTCTTTCTTCCAAGGTCTTTCCTTTTCTTCTCCATTCTGAGTCTATAAATTCCTTCCTCCACCTCACTACAGTCTGAATCAGAGTCTATTTGCTCGCAATGGGTTGTTGTGGACTTTTCCACATCAGAATGGCTTGAGGCCTTGTTAATTTTCTTCATGGCTGCTGCTGAGGACTTGGTTGCTTCTGCTGAAACAGCTTCCTCTATAGCCTCCTTAAACGTGATCTTAGGTTTTAGTAGTAATTTGCTCTGTAAGACCTTATCTTTAAGGCCTAGAACAAACCGATCACACATGGCCTCTTCTAAGTTGGTAAACTCACAAGCACCCCAATGTCCCTTAAACTTGCCACGAAGTCATTAACATTTTCCCCTTGATCCTGACGATAAAACTCGTGTCTCTTAATGAGGCATGATACTTGTGGGGTGTAATGGGCTCTTAAAAGCTTTTCTAAATCAGGCCATTCCATTACCTTCAAGTCTGCAGCTCCCGCCAATGCCTTCACCATCTTGAAGACTGCTGGACCACAGTGCGTGAGAAATACCGCCCTCTTCCGCTTCTCGGGGATGTCGGCGAGGTCATTTCCTTCCAAATACATTTGGAAGCGATCCACATACAATTCCCAGTCTTCTGCCGCCGGATCGAACGGGGCTGGGGGGGTGTTCAGCGCAGCCATCTCGCTCTCCTGCTTGTCTTCTGCGTCGTCTCTTCTTCAGGGGAATCCCACCTTCGTCGCCAATGTTAAGTTTGCATGAAGAGTCAAACGCGAAGAGCTTCAGTGAAGAGTTTATTAAGTGACTTACAGCTCGAATGGACCCGACTTGGCTGGGCTACGGCTGCTTCTTATAGCCAGCAGCCGTAGTTGCCAGCCAATCAGAGTGCAGGGTTTTCCCACACTATTTAAACCAATCCTATTTGACATTTTACAAGGACAATTCAAACTAAACCAATGACATTCAAACCTACATACATAACAAAAACCACAAACCCTCTGCAACAAATCTTGATAACCTGGGCAATAGGGAACTATTTTCCCCCAAATAAAACACTCTTCTGCTGACAATAATGGAAATTGTATTAGAACCATAATTTAATAACAAAGAGCTTAAAAGTATGGCATTGGGTAGAACATTTTATATATAGTCCACATATGTTTTCACCCTTTTCAGAATATAAGCAGAAAGTCAGGAAGAAGGCATTTGAACTCAGCTGTTGTTTCTTCCACCATCAGCATTTTGGCTGCCTGCAGGATGGTCTCTTCCTTCAGTTGCACACACAACAGCCTGATTCATCCCACTGTACCAGTATTTGTATCTGGTTTTTGGATTTTATTAGTCATCTCAGAAGTATTTAAACTTGTGGTGAGCAATTACAAGTGTTACAACAACAACAAAAAAGAAATGAAGAATAACAGTGAGACAATAGATTTGCCAGCAAGGGCAAGACATAATCACCAAAGTAAGGGGAAGAATAAATGTGTGTATATGTATGCGCGTGTTGCATAAATATGTAAAAATAGTCTCAGATCCACATTAATAAGATATCAGCTGTAGACCAGGGGTTGCCAACCTTTTGGACCTCAGGGACCACCAAACTCATAATTTTAAATCCTGTGGACTACTAATATGAATTTTGACTGATGGTGGCTTGCTGACGTTGGTGGCAAAGTCGGTCCCATATTTCAGAACAGCAGTAGTCACAAGACTGGCCTTTTGGTCATCCTGGAGCTGTTCTGCAGCAGAAGCAGCAAAAGTCTTTCTTTCTCTCCCCCAAACTCCACCAGAAATGAGTCTTTGTGAGACTTGTTATGCAGGTGCAGCCTCTTGGAGCAGGATGCCTTGCAGGCTCCCAAAGACTCATTTCTGGCAGAGTTTGGGGGAGAGAAAGAAAAACTTTTGCTGCTTTCCTTGCATGCAGCCAAAGCAGAAGAAGAAAGAAGCAGAAAGAAGCAATCTGATGGCCAGTTCGGGTGCGTGAGGCGCGTGAGGCAAGTTCCTCCCCCTCCATCCTTTCCCCCCCTCCCCTCACTACCTCATGTTGTTCGCAATGCAAGCGACACAAGCCTTGTGTTCCTGCGGGCCATGTGGGAGGCGCAGCCATGTGTTCCAGCCAGCCTGGTTTAATTGCTTTTGGGGATGCTTTGGGGGTGACATTTCTCTGCGGACCACCAAAATTTTCTTGTGGACCACCAGTGGTCCCCAGTCCCACCACATTGATTCCTAATGTGTCTATTCTATAGGTAGTCCTCGACTTACAACAGTTCATTTAATGACTGAAGTTACAGCATCATTGAAAAAAAGGGACTTATAACCGTTTTTCACACTAACGACTGTGGCAGCACCCCTATGGTCACATGATCAAAATTCGGATGCTTGGCAACTGACTCATATTTATGATGGCTGCTGTGTCCCTGGGTCACGTGATCCTCTTTTGTGGTTTTCTGACCAGCAAAGTCAATGGGGAAGCCACGTTCACTTAACAACTGTGTTACTAATTTAACAACTGCAGTGATTCACTGTGGCAAGAGAGGTTGTAAAATGGGGCAAAACTCACTGAATGAATGTCTCACTTAGCAACAGAACTTTGGGCTCATTTGTGATCGTAAGTCAAAGATGACCTGCATGTAAGTTTTAAAACATATTTAACATACCTGGCCCCATTACTGAATTCCATTGCATGGAGGTCTGCTGTGAAAGATCGTCAGAAACTGTGAATGTTCCAGAGTACAGGGATTAGGTGGCTGTTACAACTTCATATTTTCCAGGATTTCCCATGCACAGGGACACTCTTGGTTACTTGCAGGTATGAATAGTGCTGGAGGGCTAGCACAAGAGGCCTTCTCCCAGGGTGCAGGCAGGCTCTAAGTGTTATGTATGCAGGTTTAAAGTCATTGGTTTAGTTTCAACTGTTCTTGTAAAATGTAAGAAATGATTGGTTTAAAAAGTGCGGGAAAACCCTGCACTCTGATTGGCTGGCAACTGCGGCTGCTGGCTATAAGTAGCAGCCACAGCCCAGCCAAAGTGGGTTCGTTCTGAGCTGTGGTCACTAATAAACAAAGAGCTTGAAGCACTCCGCGTCTGTCTCTTCATACAAACTTAACACTAAGGATCTCTGCCAATGGCAAGAGAATTCTGGCTTTGCTGTGCCTGCTCTGTGATTGGATGCACGAGAGGAAAAGGAGGCAATGGGGGCGGATGAAAAGATGCAGGAATGTCTGTCAGGAAAGTGATGTAGATTGGGCAAAAGAATCCAGGAAGCAACAAGTGGGTGTTAATATTGGGGAGGAAGAGAAAAGTTGCTTAGCCCTGAAAGACCTTTGTTTTGATTCAACAGATTTTTTTTTGTAAGCTCTTAATATGAACAACTGCAGCATTTGGAACCAGCTTCATAAATGGGTCTGGCTTCTTCATCCAGACAGCTGACAGGGTCCCACCAGAGCAACTGCTGATGCCACTTATGAGCCAGCTGCGTCAGATGGCTGAACACAGAAGACTCTTGCTCTTCTAATTGCCTGATATAGCCTTGCTGTGGGACACATTGAGTGGCTAGAGATAGACTGCAACATTCCTGCTGACAGTGACATCCAACAGGGCTGTTCACAGCGTACTGAAGAGGCACTGTTTGATAGTGGGAACCTGAGCTTTTGTGTAAACACACATCTTAACAGAATACAAACTTAAGACTTGAATGGTGATAGATTATAAAATATAAACACTTTCTTGGTGACCATACGCACATCCATATCATTTACTTTGGCAAAAATACAGAAGTGGTTTGCTTATTCCCTTCTTCCAGAATGAGTTGTCAACTCCCTCATCCAATGTTTCCAACCTTGGCAACTTTAAGACATGTGGACCAATTCCTAGAATTCTCCAACCAGGCTTCCCTAGTCTAATTTCTAATCTTGGAATTTTTTGGTGGCCACCGCTTTAAGTTTGGACAGAGCTGGATAGGTGCTGCCATCTACTGCAGAGAGCAACTTGTTTCTTTTCACTTTGCACTTCTTTGTGACAGTATGTGTTTGTGTGTGTGAAAACTGAATCAGCCCTAGAGACAGAGTACATAAAAAGATATGTTACTCTGGAACTTTTTAGAATTTAGGCTCAATCTTTGGGCTAAAGGTGAGTTAAAATCCCACACATAGCAGTTTCCATGGTACAGTTGATTGGAACCAAAGTGTGAACTGGACCTGTTTGGAGTCCAGTCAAACCTTTTGACTTGGTCAATGGACTCTTTTTTTAATGTTTGCTAACACACCATTTCCATTGATTTAGCTGTGCTGCTGTATCTTAAAATCTATAGCAACGGAAATTCTTACCACAAGGTCATCATACAATATATGTACAAGAGGAAATTGACCAAGCTCAATATAGATATTAGTTGTGATGTTTGAAAAACCCAGGTGGCCTTTCAACAGTTTCTGTTTAATTTCTGGGCACAGATTGGATACATGATTTCTCTGAATTGAGAAGGAGAAATCCTCAACACTTAAGTATGGGTTCCAGCAGCATCACTAAGAAGAAAGTACCACGAGAGTCATTTTTCTCTCCTGTCTTAGGATTTAATAATAGGAAGAGAAGTCAGAGTTGCTATCAGCTAAGGGATGATCACAGAATGAAAAGAGGACATTCTTGCCCTCACCCTGGCTATTTTGTAAGAAAATCAGCATAAGAAGACCACATCTAGTCATGAACATTTCACCCCAGAATCTCTTCTTTTATGAACTAGTTTCCAAAGAAAGTTCAAATGGAATGAATACCCATAAAATATGCAGGATAATATCTAATAATTCAGAACATAATATAAGGTTTTAGCTGGTTATGGCATTGCAATAAGTATACAGTTGGATAAGTTTAGGAGGACTAAAAGTAAGACAGAACATACCAGGAAAACACAAATAATAGTTGGTTTCTGTCAAAATAATTACGTTTTCAGGATCTGTGGGTGAAAGGAGTATCCTCTGCTGAAATGTCTTCTTTTTTATTACATCAAAAGTTACTTATAGGCATTGCATTTCATGAATCAACTAGGAAAATGCTATGGACAATGCTGACCTCTGCAGAATAACAGTGGGAAATCAGCTGTGAAGCTGCACTAGTAGCCCATTATGTCTCCTTTGTCATGTGCTCTACAACAATTACATCTACATTTGTTCTTTTTTAAAGGGGGGTTAAAACAATCCATAAGATGTCATTTTATTTACGATATTCAGTATGCCAAACACCTTTTTTCAGGATCAGAGGTAGTAAGTCTCTGCATCCGTCTCACAGCTAAAACTTGTAGTTCAGAGACTCCATTTTTTCCTCCCTCACAGATGAGTTTCAATAACAGAAAAAGTAAATGATATGATGGGAAGATGCATAAAGTATGGGAGACAGTGTCATATGGTTCCCAGCAACTTTCTTTGGCATGCTGCTTCCATAATAAAAGCCTCATCTGGAAGCACTCTCTGTAGGCTGGCTGGTGGGGAACATGAATGGGAAAGTGTTACAATCTTCATGTCCCAGTGACATCTACTTGATCATTGTGGGAACTGAAAGCTGGGATAAACTTCCCACTTAATCCAGGAAGAGCATTTTTATATTTATTCCCTGAGAGCCTCAGTTTGAGATATATCCATTCCAGTACTGATATGTCTTTGTACTGATGGACATCTTAGACTAGGGGACCACAACTCACTGCCCTCAGATTGTTAGCAGTGACCTATTTTTTTCTGACCAAGAGAAAATGAAAATTATACCATGTAAATTCATTTGCAAAAGAGCAAGTAGCAAAAGTCTGATTTTTCAGTTGATTTCCAAAACAAAAACAAAGGAAATGTATGCAACTGTTTAAATAAGCTTAATCTATACATCCATTTGCTATGATGTTACTGTACTATAATTCCACCCACTCTAACTTTCTCCCCTCAAACTAATTTTGAAAAGGTGTTCCTAGCCATTGAACAATCGCCCACTCAGAACTTAGGCAATCTTAATTTATATGCAAATAGCATGTTATTCCTAGTCAAAACCTTCTGCTTTAGGGAATCATAAAGATATAATGTTCTGCTTCAGCCTTCCTCAGTCTGAGTATATTTCTGTGAATATTTCAATTTCCAGAATTCTCATCAATGGTCAGAAATTAAAAATCTTTTAAATGTGTACATTGGAGCCATCAGCTTTCTCCAGAAATTCTGTGGGTTGTGTGCCATGTAACTTCTTCATCCATCAGTTTTATAGAGGTTCTGGTTGTCCCCTTAAGGGAATGTATCATGGTAACTGTAGTTAAGGTATCCTGGGAAATGTAGTCCATGTCATGTAGTCACATCTGTAACCCTGATTGGTCAACTGAATTGACCCTTGGTGGGTTGGGGGAGGTTTCTCCTCTCTTGCCTGAACACACAGCCTCGTGTGAGCGGCAATAACCCCTGCCTCTATGATTATAGGATAAAATATAGGTATGAGAGTTTAATATCTTTCTACTGTTCTGCTTTACTCCCTGGATGGGTATAAAGCAGACAAAGCAACTCCACAAAGCATCTATACAAAGTCCTTTTTATTGGTTCATCAGGCATCCTGTCAACTCACAGTTATGATGAGGTTCTTCTTAATGTCCAATCCTTTGCAGATCTGAATTGTGGTGTAGAAAGATATTAAACTCTCGTACCTATATTTCATCCTATAATCATAGAGGCAGGGGTTGCGCTGCCAGGCTGTGTTCAGGCAGCCACCAAGGGTCAATTCTGTGTCAGGGTTACAGAGATGACCACCATGGAGACATAGGGTTACATTTACCATGATACATTCCCTTAAGGGGACAGCTCTCAATTCCTAACTATCTATCCCAAATCCCATTAACTCTAAACTGGCTGGACAGCATACTGTCCCTGACAGCAAGGATTACAGGAGTCAGACTTTGTTTTGTGTCCCTTTTTTTAAGCTTGTGCCTTCAGGTGTGGTAGACAGTGATATAAAATTGATCTGAAGGCACAAATATATATGGACACTGTCTAAAGAAGTCTCTGCAGTTTTCCCGGCAATGTTTCAGAAATGGTTTGCCACTGCCATCTTCTTTTTAGCGAAAGCTCACCTGGTTTCTAGCCTGGTGCCTTCACCACTACCCTACAGTTGCTCTTATACATCATTGCACAAAATAGAAAGATTTAACCACCAAAACAGTTTTATTCAGGGAATGGGCAAGGATGGCACCTCGATCTTTCCCTGAGATTGCCCAGTGCCAGTTGTCTTCCAACAGCTCTTTCCACTTACTTTCTTTCTGCAGTTCTACCTTGTTCCCCTTGTGCATTTGCTTCATGTTGCACTGGACCCTGAATGTTGAGTCTTAGCTTAGCCTGATTCTCACTCTCCAGTAGTCACTCAAAATGGCTACTGCACATTTCACAACAAGGATAATCTGGGACCATCTTGGGCATGTGCTTCGCTCCAAAACCTTTTCTTTCATTATAGATGATGCAGAGCCATTTGGAGGAAGACAGACATAGATAACAGAGAAACAATAGACAATTTCAACCAAGACCAGGATTGGGCTAACGTATCTGCTGGCTTGACTTAACAGGTCTGTTGTAGAAAACCTGGTTTGGCCTCTTAGCTTTACTTCATCGAAGTCAAGAGACACCAGTATCCAGCAGTGGGCCAAACCAGAATATTCTGCTTTGTTTGTCTTGGCCTGCCGTGCTTCTTTATGAAGAAAACGGTCAAACTGAAGTACTTCCCTTGTGTATTTTGACAGGAAGCCTCAGTAATATGTTTTCCTTTTATTGTATATCTTGCTCTTTTCTTTTAGTCCTGTTCAAATATTTTCTAGCACAATGACATATTTATTAACCCCGCCACTGACTCCATGAGGCAAGGCTTTGATTGGCTTTGGTAAAGGATTCCTGAAAAGTGGAGGTTACCCCCACCCCTGCTGTCTCCAATAAGAGTTAATATTATTACTGCTATTTGTGTCAAACGCTGGAGAACAAGCACTTTTAAAAACGGGGCACGTTTATTTAAAACAGCTGGGCAAAAGAGCATGAAGGCCCAGCTAGAGTCGTTAGGTCAAAGGTCAGGGGTAACACCAATCTCTGCAGAACTTTGAAGCTGACATTTTACAGATTATATGTGTCTCGCTGCACAGTGGGCATGGCGTATCTATGGGGCTGAGGGCCCCCGATTTGTCCTTTGCATTTTTATGAGTCCACAACATTGTTCTTTGAAGCAGCACACACCGAGAAAATAATACTAACGCTAATAAAAGGTTGCTTTAATGCTATTGAGCTATTTAAAGTAAATCAAGAGTGAGTTTCCTGGAAATATGGTTGCACTGCAAGATAATGTTTCAGTTCTTCCCCTTCTTTAAAGCTTTCCTTTTTTTTCATTGATCCTTTGCTATCCTATCCAAGACAACATTCTTCTTTGCTCTGCCTTCTACATATGTTAGGGTTTTAATCAGTGGTGGGATTCAAAAAATTTTACTACCAGTTCTGTGGGCATGGGTTGGTGGGTGTGGCTTGGTGGGCATGGCAGGGGAAGTTACTGCAAAATCCCCATTCCCTCCTCACCCCACAAGCTGCTTTCCAGCTCCATTCCCCTGTGCAGGGCAACAAAAGAAGACCCACCCGATCAGCTGGGACTCAAGAGGCAGAGAATAGATGGGGTTGGCGGGGCCAGTCAAAGGTGGTATTTGCCGGTTCTCCGAACTACTCAAAATTTCCGCTACTGGTTCTCCAGAACTGGTGAGAAACTGCTAAATACCACCTCTGGTTTTAATAATAATAATAAAAAACCAACCAACTGAGATTGCTGGGATGCACAATTGAATCCGCCATGCCCTTTTTTCCCTGGCTAAATTCTGTTATCGCTTTTCCCAGGATGACCCACAAGACCTTGCCAGCTTCAATCTTTTGGGCAGCCATCAACTAGAGTGAGTGCACAAAGAAGAAATGTGATGAAAACAGAAACATTTGGATTGATGGTTTGGGGTAGAAGGCTTTCCCCTTATCCCTCCACATGTTAAATCTATTCAATAGCACATAATTGCATATATATGTATATTTGGTTTACTACTAAAACAGGATGAGAAGCTACATCTTCACTTTGAGGGAGCTTTGGAAAGCCATTTACAACCCATTGTAAATGCATTGTATTCAATGCACAACACATAGACCGATAAACATGAATACATGTAACACCTCCACCTCCCATACTTGCTTAATTTTGGACAGTTTTTTTACTTACCTGATAAATGTCAATAATTCTAGGAGTATAGTTGTATTTGTCTGTTTGAAAAGCATTCCAACCATCATTTAATCCAAGTCACTAATAACATCAAAGAACATTGGTTGGAACCTAAAATTGTAGGCCCTAGTTGATACTTTGCCTTCCTTTGATAAGGAATCATAGGTGAGCTCTCCTTGAGCATGACTTTTGCAACAGCCTTGTATCCACTTAAATTGCCATGCCTCAGCCTCCATAAACAAAGAAAGAAGCATCTGAATAAGCTTTTGATCCACACATGTGGGAAGGCAAACACCTGATTTGGTATCCTCTTAGAACCAAGTAGGTTCTAAGATTAGAAGGTGGAAAATTCTCTGTGACCCCCCCTTGTCATGGATAGATCACACCCTGGCCAGCTTTTCAGCAATTTATACTTTTGCTGAGATGGTGGCACAATTAAAATAATCTGACCGAGGGACCTAATAGCTGGATCTATTTTTTCTGAATACATTCAAGGACTTTTACCTCTGATTTATCAGTAATATTGATATAGTCCAGGCTATCTTTGGAATATAGAGATAGCCAGGGAGGTTGACACTATTGTTCTTATCTCTTATTTCTCACTGAGCTTATTCAGCCACTTGATTTAATTGCAAGCTAAAAGTGATGAAGCTGAAAGGACAGCTGGAGCACAAATTTTACCCATTGGAAAGGGATGAAATGAAACCGAAACTGAAGACTGTTTGAAGACCTCATCTACAGCAATGAGTGCAGTAAAGAGTATTTAATCACCATTGCACCTGTGCAAAATACACGTTTCATGTTGTGTGATAGCTTCATTATTAGGTGATAGGGAGGGTTCCAGAATAGCCAGTGGCTCTTTGTGAAACTTGCATTCTTCACCAGGACTCCAGTATTGGACACTTCATAGGAATGTAATGTTAATATCTATCCTTTCTATGAGTTTTATCTTTTCATCTTCACAATGTTATGCATATAACTATGTGGAGAAATAAGCATTACAATATATTGCTTTTAGTTCAGCGTTAAGGAAGGTGAGCGAGTGAGGATGTGTTCCCAATGTCGAAAGGAGGCATGTTCTCTGTTGAACAAACCTTCCGTTAATTCAAGAGATCTTTCTCATACTTAGCAAGTTTGAAACATTCCGATAAGTTGTCAAGAATGTGATGGATTTACAAATTCAGATGCAACTGGATGCTTTTGATTATCCAAACTCACTTCTGTTGGGCTTTGCTTGCTTTTGTAGATGGTCTGTGAAGGGAACCGAATAGGGAGAGTATAGTCATACCACTGCTGGATTTCTTGGCATCATTCAATACTATTGGCTACTGCACGATCGCCTTCTCAATTATCTGGCAGAATTGGATTCTAGAGGAATTGTTCTGCAATTGCTTCAGTCCTTCCTTTGAGGCAGATCCAGAAGGTGGTGCTAACATACCACTTTCCTCTACCCAGGGGATTGACCTATGGTGTTCCATGGATTTCCATTTTCTTTTTATGCTGTTCATAAAACATCTGAGAGAGATCATAATACATTTTTGGAGTAAGGTAACTGTTCTACTGTACTTTGGCTTCAAACTCCAAGGAGCAATTAGCATCTTTGTACAATGCTTAAGTTTGAAAGGCTGAACAAAGGAAAACAAGTTGAAATTAAGCTTGAGATAGATGGAGGTATTATTAGTCATTCGTAAACTGGATTTGTTATTTGGGGCCTTTTATTAAAATAATAACCTGATCTCCAACAGGAAATGTACTTCCTCCAAACAATGCACTTCTTAGCTGGACTCCCACTTTCTGTCCCCCATCTACTTCTTCTATGTTAAAAACAAATCATTAAACTAATTCCAAATACACGTGAAGTTTTAGGAACTTTCATCTTCTTTAAAAGGCAGTCAGAAAAATGTAATAAACGTAATAAACTGGTAGCCTGGTTAGCCATGGGTTTGGCTGAAGACACCATGGGTGGCTAAGCTGTATGAAAAACAGATGTAAAAGCTTTGGCAGGGAGGGAAGAGATCTGCTCCTTCACCTGATTGGCTAATGGGAGGCAATGAAAAAGCAATGATTCTGCATGAAAGACACAGCTCATAACAACAAGAACTGAACTCGCTAGCCAGCTCAATAGAAAATACAAGTAGTCCTCAACTTATGACCACAATTAAGCCCAAAATTTATGTTGTTAAGTGAGAATTTGTTAAGTGAGTTTTGCTCCATTTTACAACATTTCTTGCCACAATTGTTAAGTGAATCACTGCAGTTGATAAGTTAGTAGATAACAGAAAACAGATAATCAGAGTTGGAAGGGACCTTATAGTCATCTAGTCCAACCCACCCACCCAAACAGGAGACCCTACACCGTTTCTGACAATTGGCAGTCCAATCTCGTCTTGAAGGTCTCAAGTGATGGCGCTCCCACAACTTCTGAGGGCAAGCTGTTCCATTGGTTGATTGTTCTCACTGTCAGAAAGTTTCTCCTTATTTCCAGGTTAAATCTCTCCTTGTTCAGTTTCCATCCATTATTCCTTGTCTGGCCTTCGGGTGCTTTAGAAAATAGATTGACCCCTTCCTCTCAAATATTGGCCCCTCAAATATTGGAAGACCGCTAATAGTACTATAATAGACTGCTAGTAACCTGGTTGTTTTCTCAGTGCCATTGTAACTTTGAACAGTCACTAAATGAACTGTTGTAAGTCGCGGACTACCAGTAGTATTTATTTTGCTTCAGTAAAGTTTCTATGTTTTTAAAATATCACTGATTAACACAGGATAATGCTGATCATTCTTCCATTGGCATGACATGAAAAATCACATAGGTAAAGGATACTTTCAAGATTTATCAATATAAACAAGACTTTCAGTGACCAATATCCAAACAAAATTATTTTTTTGCAATATTTTTATTAAAGATTTTTACATCGGTAAAAGATAATACAAACTAAAATCAAAACTCAGAAGAGAAGATAGGAAAAAAAGAACAGAAAGTGCAGAAAAGAAAACAATCTATTTAAAAATGTTATCCTCCTATTCAAAAAAGAGAATGAGGACAACCCAGGTTTGTACTAGATATATAAATACTGGGTAAGATCTCCGAGCAGATTATAAAGCAGCATGCTATTATTAACAGAAGCTAGTCCTCATTTACCACAAACCAGTTGTGCCAAACTTTGTTTATTTCCTTTGGATGTCATAGACTATCTGAATCTGAGTAAAGCATTTGACTGGGTGCCTTATAATAATTCTCCCTCATAAAATGCTAAGTGTGAGCTAAATAAAACTACTGTTAGATGAGCTCATAGTTGGCTGAATGACTGTACCCAAAGAGTGCTCATTAATGGCTCCTCTTCAGCTTGAAGGGAAGTATGGTGTGGAGTGCCATAAGCCTTGGGCTGTTCAACATTATTATCAATTACTTGGATGGCATCAAAAGAGATGCTTTAGAGTTTGCCGAGGGCACAAAACTGGGAGGATGGAATCTAGATGCTTTAGATGAATAGGATGGAATTTAACAACACGAAATTTTCTTGTACAACTTTCCATCTGGGCAGGAAAAAAAACATAAGACGCAAATATAGGATGGCAATTGCAATAAGCACTTAGACTTATATACTGCTTCACAGTGCTTTTATAGCCCTCTCTAAGAAGTTTACAGAGTCAGGATATTGCCCCCAACAATCTGGGTCCTCATTTTACCGACCTTGGAAAGGATGGTAGGCTGAGTCAACCTTGAGCCTGGTGAGATTCGAACTTCCAAATTGTAGTCAACCGGCAGTCAGCAGAAGTAGCCTGCAGTACTGCATTCTAACCACTGTGCCACTGCGGCTCAATAGAACATAAGGAAGGGTTGGATGTCCTTGCTGGATCCAAGTTAAATATGAGCCATCACTGTAAAGAAACTCCTAATATCACAAATGACATTTTGGGATATATTAACAGAACTGTAGCATCCAGATTACAAGACATTATTTATTATTCCACTCTGTCCTGGTATAGAGCCCATTTGGAATGCTATGACTAAGTTGGAAAAGAATAGTGACAGACTGGAGTATGTTCAGAGGATGGCTGCCAAGATAATGAGAGGCCTGGAAACCAAAGTCTGTGAGGAATGGTTAATTCCTGGATACATTTAGCCTGCAAAAAAGATGATTGAAGGGAGACATGACAGCAACCGTCAAATGTTTGAAATGTTTTCACACAGTAGCGGTCTTATTCTTTATTATGCTTATGCTGAGACCAGGTCCAGATCACTGGGCCAAAAGTATAAGGAAAGCAGTTCAGGCTGGACATCAAAAGAACTTTCTGTCTTCACAAGCTTTCAAACCAATGGAACAGGCTACACATGAAGTAATGAATTCTTCTTGTCTAGAGGTCTTTGTTCTTCCCCTTTCTAACAGTTTTGCAGGCACACAACCTACCAGTTTGGTCTCTCTTTCATTTTATTAGTTAATTCATGCTTTTCACTATTTATTCCTTTTATATTTTAATCCATTTTCCTCTATACGCCAGAGTAGGGGTGTCAAACTCGATTTCATTGAGGCCGCATCAGGGTTGTGTTTGACCTTGGGGGCTGGGATGGGTTTGATGTCACTCATGTCAGGGGTGTCTGTGATGGCTGGATTGCTCTGCCAGCGAAAACGGGCTCCCGAGCTCTGTTTTCAGCCATGACAGCCTTCTGCCACCCTCTGCCAGTGAAACCAGAGCTTGGGGAGCCCACGAGCTCCGTTTTCACTGGCACAGGGCAGCAGGAGGTCATTGTGACTGAAAACAGAGCCTGGGAAGGCTGCATGTGGCCCTCCCGAGCTCTGTTTTTGCTGGCAAAGGCATTGCAGGCCAGTCCTTTGCTGTTTCTAGGGTGGCCCCGCAGGCCAGATCTAAGCACCCCACCATCTGTCTCCGGCCCCTGGACCTTGAGTTTGAAAGCCCTAAGCTAGAGTCATCACCCAATAGGCAACAGATATTGTAAGAGAAGCAGGGAGAGATACAAATTTACTAGCATCGGTTGTACCTATGGCACATGCTTTATTCTGTGATTGTAGTAAATTTTAGCTTAATTTGGTCAGTAGGTCACAAGCGCAACCACAGCCTAGCTTTATTACAAGCATGTTCACCCAATTCTATCTCTGGATCTCTAATATGGAGACTACCTTTCTCAGGGTCTGTTTCAAAATCCAGTTAACAGTAGCTGGCATTGAGGTTTTTGTTAGGGAGTGACTCATTTATTCATAATTTAAATGGCATGCCTAAGGTTCAGAAAATCCACGAATAGTAAATAGAACATATTTTATCAAGTTTATGCCAATGTGTAAGTTCTGAGCTCTGCCTCTGGAAAGTCACAATTATGAAAGCAATATTGGGCTATTTCCCAGTTTTTTATTTCTACAAAATTAAACCAATCATTAACCAGCCATATCACATCATCCTCTTACTCCAGAAGGCAGATTATATTTCTAATTTAAAAAGTTCATTTTTGCACAAAGCAAACTAATCCACAGACAGGTGACAATTAGTACTATGTGTGGCTGTTCAGATGCATAAGAAAGTGGAAACTAACTTCAGCATTCCATCGCAATAGATGGTGAGAAATTTCTCAGAGGCGACAATTATCCATTAGGCGCATTCCTGTTCTTACCAGCAGCTTTGGAAAATATCACCTGAATGCTGACTCATCTTTGAGAAACAACAGCCGGAAGTCTTCCATAACTTGATGCCCTTCAGATCTTTTGTGAATGTCACTCCTAAAATTCGAGGCACCACAACCAAATTAGGAAAGGGTGGACTAAAAGGGCATGGATTCCTCCATCATCATCACCATAACCCTTGGAAAAATTTGGTCAGAAAGCAGAATGAATGCCGCTTCTGTGCCAGAAACTCTGACTTGCATTCCAGCATGTAGAATCTTGCAATACGTCCCAGGCAGGTCTCTCTGCTCTGTAAGTGAGCCCTTAGCATGCCAGAAGCTCCGAGTGGATGAGTTTAAGAAGACACAGGAGACATCAATAAACAATCTCCATCTATTTTGACAATAGAAATTGAACAGTTGACCCATGTGACTGTATCAGGCTTTCAATATTTCATTGCTGGACTTAAGGCAGTAAGTTTAGTAGTTACAGAGTTGGTCTAGAACTGTTAACAATCAGAAGGTCTGTGTACTGTAAAATATTTCCGTGTCAATGTGAAAGATGGGCTTTTGTCATCTACAAAAGAACTTGGAAAAGAAAAAAAGGGTTTTAACCTATTTACTGGATTTTATATTTCCAAAAACTGAAAAATATCTGGTGAGACAGTAGAGCAGTCAGAGCCTTTGGTTCAAGGGTCTTCAAACTTGGCAAGTTTAAGACTTGTGGACTTCAACTCCCAGAATTCCTGAGTTAACATGACTGGAGGAGGAATTCTGGGAGTTGAAGTCCATGAGTCTTAAAGCTGTCAAGTTTGAAGACCCCTGCTTTAGTTGTCTGCAACATCTCCCAGTGTGAGAGTGATGGGTGACTTGAAGAGCATTTGTGGAACTTCTTTTGTGTGAGACCCTTGAGCCAACATGTGGTCCAAGAGGAGGGGATTTTAGGAGGGGATGGGCAATAACTCCTGGCTCTGGCTCCATTTACCATCATTGCAACACTGAAAATAAAATCAAAGTGGGCATCTCTTGGATCCCATGCCAAGCTTCTTGGGAGAAGCCAACTGCTCCAGCCATTACTCTGCTCTAGTGACAACCGCATCTCATCAAATTGAAGAGCCAGAGCTTTCCAAAGACAGCTGCTGAAATATTGTTGCACATGAGTATGCCAAAAATATAAATATAGAATAATAGATTTGGAAGGGACCTTGGAGGTCTTCTAGTCCTGTTCCCTGCTCAAGTAGGAGACCCTATAGCATGCTGGTCAAATGCCCAGTCTCTTTTTGAAAACCTCCAAGTGGAGAAGCACCCACATCTTCCAGAGTGAGCCTTCCACTGATTAACTGTTCCCATTGTCAGAAAATTTCTCCTTAGTTCTAGGTTGGATCTCTTCTTGAACATCTTCTACTCATTACTTCTTGTCCTGCCCTCAGGTGCTTTGGATCAACCTCTTCTTCTCTGTGACAGCCCCTCAGATACTGGAAAACTGTCTTCCTATCACCCCAGTCCTTCTTTTCATTGAAGTAGACATACCTAATTCTTCAGTCACTCATCATATGGTTTAGCCTCCAGTCCCCTAATCATCATTGTTGCTCTTCTCTGCAGCCTTTCTAGGCTCTCAACATCTTTTGAGTATTCAAAAGTATTCCATGTGTAATCTCACCAGTGCAGTATACAGTAAAGCAGTACTATCACTTCACATGATCTTGAAAGTATCCCTCTGTTGATGTTACCTAGGACTGCATTAATTCTTTTGGCAGTTTTGGTTGGCTGGCTGGTAACATAAGATATCAAACTGACTTTTAATCCAACAAATTCAATTGAAACAAACCTTTGTTTGCATATTTTATCATAAATGTATGTCTCATAAAAACCAGTGCAGAGCACTGTAGTCTGTCCCATACAGCTTTCTAAGCTTCCTTAGTGTTTTTGTATAAATTTATAGTAATTTCAATTTAGAATGATTTATTAGATAAAAAAGAACATACCTTAACACATGTAAAGAAAAAGACCAGTAAAGAGAAAGAAAGAAGTCATTTTCCCTTCTTTTTAAAAAAAGTTTCTGACATAATTGGCATATATCATTGGCATATCATCCTCATCAGCTTAATTGTTTTTTTAATGGTGCATAATAAAAAAGGAATCATCTGATATCCTACTTTCCATCTCTATTCTGCTACTGTTATGTACATAAAATGATTAATTAATTACATAAAAGGAATAACCAAGGCCATTCCCTTTGGGACCGTGAATGCTAATTACCCACTGCATTATCCATTTCAGTGTCTCTGATTTATAGAACAGAACAGAACAGAACAGAACAGAATAGAATAGAATTCTTTATTGGCCAAGTGTGATTGGACACAGAAGGAATTTGTCTTGGTACAAATGTTCTCAGTGTACATAAAAGAAAAGATACGAAAGATACATTCGTCAAGAGTCCAGAATCATAAGGTACTGTGCTGTCCAGCCAGTTTAGAGTTAATGGGATCTGGGATAGGTAGTTAGGAATTGAGAGCTGTTCCCTTAAGGGAATGCATCATGGTAAATGTAGTTAAGGTATCCTGGGAAATGTAGTCCATGTCATGTGGTCACATCTGTAATCCTGATTGGTCACTAAATTGACCCTTGTTGGGTTGGGGGAGGCTCCCTCAATCTAGCCTGAATCTTTTACCATGCGTTCGCTTCAATCATCATCATGGTCATCATCATGGGGATGAGAGTTTAATATCTTTCTACACCACGATTCAGATATGCAAAGGATTGGACATTAAGAAGAACCTCATCATAAATGTGAGTTGATAGGATGCCTGATGAACCAATAAAAAAGACTTTGTATGGATGCTTTGTGGAGTTGCTCTGTCTGCTTTATATCCATCCAGAGCATAACAAGCAGAACAGGTACAACACTTAATGATAGTCATAGGGTACAAATAGGCAATCAAATCATGCTAGGAAACAGTCAGTATAAATCGTAAGGATACAAGTGACAAAGTTACAGTCATACAGTCACAAGTGGGAGGAGATGGGTGATAAGGAATGATGAGAAGGTTAATAGTAATAGTAGTGCAGACTTTGTAAATAGTTGGACAGTGTTGAGGGAATTATTTGTTTAGCAGAGTGATGGTGTTCGGGGAAAAACTGTCCTTGTGCCTAGTTGTTCTGGTGTGTAGTGCTCTATAACTTCGTTTTGAGGGTAGGAGTTGAAACAGTTTATAGATATATTGATACCATAGATCAGGGGTGTTAAACTCAATTTCATTGTGGGCTGCATCAGGGTTGTGTTTAACCTCAGGGGGGCTGGGTGGGCATGTCCAGATGGGTGTGGCCATGGTGAGCATGGCCAGCTCAACATCACTCATGTTGGGGGTACCTGTGGTGGGCCAGGCAGGGCTGGGGGATACACTTTTGCTAGTAGTTTGTTTTGCTAGCACTCTGCCAGCGAAAACAGAGCTCGGGAGCCCCATGCAGCCCCCCATCAACATTTTTGGCTGTGACAGCCTCCTGCAGCCCTCTGCCATGAAAAGACCACCCTATCGTGGTCCTCCTGAGCTTTGATTTTGCTGGCAGAGGCACTGTGGGCTGGTCCTTTACTATTCCCAGGGTGGCCTCATGGGCCAGATCTAAGCACCCCGCAGGCCGAATTTGTCCCGTGGGCCTTGAGTTTGACACCCTTGCCATAGGTTATTCTTACTAAACTCTCTTCCTTTTTTATCTTGCCTATTGTTCGCACTTCTTTACTTTTGCCTGCCTTTTTTTTCATTTTTGCAGGTTAACCTTTTTATATATCTGTTGATGTTTAATAAACAATCTGTATTTTTGCTAGCTCAACTGAGTGACATGCATGCTTGCTCTGATGTGAATATAGAGTTGACTATGAATATGCTAGGTGCAAACCATGCCAGAAATTATCCACCATAATTTTTCAACCGTTTTGACATTTAGAAGGCACGTTCTTTGTTTTATTATGAATGACCTCAAATTTTATAGCCCTTCTGTGACAGATCAGGACTCAATGTAATTCATTCATAGCTTTTTAAGCATGCTGGGAAATAACCCCTCTGAACACAAGTAACTATAAATTGTGCCCTTTATAAAATAACATTTATGGTCACACATACATACCTTCTCCCACAAGAGTCCCCAAGGTTCTAAGATAAACGTTAGTAATTTAGCACCTATGTTCTTTGTCTAATGTTGTTGAAGTGACTCTGTGTGTGCCAGCATGTGAGAACCTTTGGTGCTTTTCTTACCAAAACTTCTCTGTGATAGTGTCAGAGACTTTACAGAGAGTCCTCACAGACTGCAACTGATGACACACAGCAGCCCTTCATGGATCTTCCTGCGTCAGACAGTAGCAGCTACAGAATCCCATGACTGAATTCTTCCCCATATTTAATGACAAACAACTCCCTCCATTTCAAAAACTACAAATCAGTGAGGAACATTGTATTCCAGACACTTTCCTGGCCCATTACTTTACTATGTGGTGATGGGATGGTTTCCTTCAGAGGAAAACCTTGAAACTGTGACAATTCTAGCTTTCACATTCAGAGTAGGAGTATGAAGAAGGGTTGCAGGAATTGGGTATGTCTAGTCTAGTGAAAAAAAGGACTAGGAGTGACGTGATAGCAGTGTTCCAATATTTGAGGGGCTGCCATAAAGAAGAGAGGGTCAACCTATTTTCCCGAGCACCAGAAGGCAATACAAGAAGCAATGGATGGAAAATAACCAAGGAGAGAAACAACCTAGAACGAAGGAGAAATTTCCTAATAGTGAGAACAATAAACCAGTGGAACCATTTGCTTTCAGAAGTTGTGGATGCTCCATCACTGGAGGTTTTTAAAAGAGACTGGACATCCATTTATCTAAAATGGTACAGGGTCCCTTGCTTGAGTAGTGTGTTGGACAAGAGGACCTCCAAAGTTCCTTCCTTTTGACGATGATGATGAGTAAAGTGTAACAATCTAGGACCAGGAATTCTGCCACATTGTCTGATTTTTTTTCCTGGATGTCATTCCAGGCCTTAGTACAATCTATTGGACTGAAGGCATGGAGCAGCAATGCAGAGGACTTAGAGCACAGGACAACTGATGTGTGTATATGTGTTAGCTGACAAGGACATGGGGGCATGAAAGCCAATTTAAGTCAGGATGACTTTGGCTGATCTTCAAACACAAGACCTCCAGGAGTCCCAAGACTGTACAATTGACTGGGAAGTCCTAGGCTACCAGATCTAGGCTGAAAAATCTGGATGATCTCTAAATAGCAGCAAAACCTCAAGCGCTTTCTTTCCCACTTTGCTGTCACCTAGAGGCCATTCAGATTTTGGCAGGCAACTTTTAATAACATAAGGCAGCTGACAAAGGAAAATTACTTCTGTATTATTGACAAGAAAATCATATAGTCACCAGGTGCAAAGTCTGATTTGAGAGTTTTTCCTGCAGACTTGTAATATTTTATTTAATAGTGGAACAACTGGGTGTTATTTCTTTAAATAAAGCAAAGAAGTGGAGTCAGTGTGTAGGAATCCTTAACTTAGAAAGACCATGAGTTCTACTTGCTAGGAGTAAAAACTGTTTTGAAGGTGCATACATGAACATGTCTGTGTGTTTGTGCATATGCACGCACACGTGCACATACACACAAGATTTATTTAATTTAAGTCTTCTCAGGATCAAGTCTTTTTGCAGCTAGAAGGACTAAATACTTCCTAAATGTAGTTTGCACTGCAGTAAAACCAATGTTCTATGCCAGGAGTGTCAAACGCATGGGCCGTGGGCCGGATGCGTCACGTGCTGGCCCACCCCCACCTGGTTTAGCGAAGGGGAAAAAAGTCCCGATACGTCACGTGACACCACTGTAACGATGCAAGTTCGACACCCCTGCTCTATGCTATGGTTCTATCTGAACTTCCTTGACATTGAGGCAGGATGTGCACATCACTCTAAGCATTTGCTTGTATAACTATGACCATTAAATAAACCAATGTTGCTTGATCTTCCACAATAAGTCTAAATCAAGCAAACCGCACTCCACCTTAGTATAGTGTTGAACCAGACCAAAATGTTGAAAGAGTCACTGTATTTTACTTGAACTTGCTGAGGTTTCCATTCCCCATTACATCATGCATATTATGGGAAGCCAGAATGCTGGTGGTAGAACATTGCTTTAATGTCATGCTGTTAACTCTTCCCTTCCAGAAAATGGCTTGGAAATATTTGCACCAACCCTAGCTTCCAAATTAACCCTCATGTTACTAATACTAATAACCCTCATATACTAATACTGTATGTGTAATATGATAACATGCAACACAAGCTAATCTTATGCATATTGATACAGAGTATTAGTATGTCATGTGGTTGGTTTGTTTTTGCCTTAATGGATTTTGTCATCTCATCCCTGATGCCTCTAAGTATGATTTATGACTTGATAAGAAATGTGAACCCAGACAATTGTGGTTTACTCAACTAAGTATGGTTTTGTTTAATATGTGAACTACTCAGCTGCAGGAGCTAACCTAGAAGGCTCCCACTAAAACCCCCTGAAATAATTGTCCATAATTGTTTATCAATTATATAACTACTGAATTTTGACAAAGAATAAAATATTAAAAACCAAAGAGAAAAAGAATTAGAAAAGTCAGAGAAGGAAGGGGGTGCAAAAAATTAAAAAATAGATTTTTTTTAAAAAAAAAACCTATATCGAGTAGGAGAGGTTTTCTGTTTTGATGTCATCAGCTGAAATGCTGGGGTAACCAGTTTTAGAGAGTTTCCCACTTTGCTTTATCAAAGTGTGTTTTATCCAGGCAAATAAAGACAAGTAAATCTCAGTTACTGTGAGTATATAGCTTTTTTCTGAACAGACTGAGTCCACCTGCTAGGATAAATTTCTTGTAAAAAGATTTTTGAAGAATAATAAATCTTTCTCCAGCAGCTCTCCATTAGCCATAAGATATCCATCATTTCTCTTTGTGAGCATTCAAGTTTAAAAGCAAATTCGTTGTTCCCAGAAACTGCTGCCCTCATCATCCATATTACAGTTTAACTAGGTGAGTCCCAAGTATGAACACAAATCTCTCAGTTTACCTCTGTCTTATCAAAATTACACACTGTCTTTCAAAACAGGACTTTTCCCAAGTAGATAGCTTATATAAAATGACTTTACATTTGCCAAGAACTGCCTTTATGCCTTTAACCAACTGCACAAGTCGCAGAAATTCAACAGGTGCAGTTTCTCTTGGCATGAATATGCAGTGGGAAGAAATGTGAGACCTTTTCCCTAAGCCAAGGAACTTAGCATGTGACATGTGGCTTCTGCCAAAGAGATAGCTGGCACTGTCAACCTTAAAAAGCCCTTTCATGGGAGACTTAAGTGTACTTGTTGGAAATGTTGGCATGAGGGAAGAAAGACCCGTGGCCTGCCTCTGTTCAGACAGTGTTACTGCATCCCAAATGTGTGCAACATGGCAGTTCCTGAGGCTTTCGGGCTTCAATAGTTGTGAAAGTTTATACATATTTGTTGGATCAAAAGAGATCTTTCTCCTCTATCAATATATTTGGAGAATATATACAGGTAGTCCTCCTAAACAATAATTGTTCAGCAGTTGTTCGAAGTTACGATGGCACTGAATGAGAAGACTTACAACCAGGGGTGGAATTCTACCAGTTCGCACCTATTCTCTAGAACCGGTTGTTAACATTCTAAGCAGTTCGGAGAACCAGTTGATAGAAGAAATTACAGGCCTAATCCTGTAAGGAAGGCAGGAAGGAAACATTCTGGTGTTGCTTACAGAAACTGCCTCTGCGTTAACCCTTATTACATTCTTGGCAGGACTAGACTTCCTGTCTCAGGAACTTCTCTGGAGTTTTCCCCCTCCTTTGCTGGTACTTTGCTTGTATGGAGTGACCATTCAAAGTTACAATGGCACTGAAAAAAGTGACTTATGACCATTTTTCACACTTACAACTGTTGCAGCATCCCCACAGTCCTGAGAGGCCAGGAGAGGAGATGCGTGCCTCAATGTGAGTGATATTGAGTTGGCCACGCCCAGCCAATAGCATGACCACCAAGCCACACCCACCAACTAAGCCACACCCACAGAACCGGCTGTTAAAAAATTTGAATCCTACCCCTGCTTACAACTGGTCCTCGTGCAGTAGTTGTGGTTGTCACAGCACTGTCATTGTGATCACATGGCCATGATGCTGGGGCTTAGCAATCAGCTCACAATTATAATGTTGCAGCATCTGATGGCCATGTGATCGCCATTTGCAATCTTCATGGCCAGCTTTTGATAAACAAAGTCAATGGGGTAGCTGGCAGGAGGTCACAAATGGTGATCGTATGAGCATGGGATGTTGCCATTGCATGAGATTCACCTAACAATGACAATCAGGAGTGTCACAAGGCTGTTGTAATTTGGTGCAGCCACATAATGTCATGCTTTATTATCGTTAAGCAAGAACTGACTGTATACTTGGGACAGACTCAATAGGTGGATAAAAATGTCAAATCCAGTTTGAGCATCTGACTGATGAACCAATAATAATACCAGTAATATAATAAGTTCTGTAAGAAATACCATTTTGCCTGCAAGCAAGAACCAGTGGGACTATAAAATAGATGAAATAATGGAAAATGAAGAAGCTAAAGTGCTATGGGACATTAGAGTTCAAACTGACAGGTGCCTGCCTGCCATGTAACACTCCAGACTTAACAACCATTGATAAGAAAGATAAAAGAAGTCTGGATAGTGAATGTGGCAGTACCTAGTGTAGAAGAGAAGAGAAAGAACTGGAGAAGATAACAAAATACAAAGACCTGCAAATAGAAATAGAACAACTGTGGCAAAAGAAAGCAAAGTATATATGGAGATTCTCAGTCATCCGGGTCATGATTGTCCCAAAGGTGCTTTTTGTTTAGACTACTCAGGTGAACCTGATAACACAGATAAACCTGCAAGTGGCCTCAATGACTCTGTACAAGAATGCAAATGGCTAGCCATCTGCAAGGAGTATAAATCCTTCCATTCCCTACTTCTTGGATGAGAAGTGAAATGTCTTCAAAGAACAACCAGAAAGTCCAGTTGCCTCTTGAAAAAAATCACCTTTGGGAAAGCACAGGTAGTACCAATAGTAGAACAACTGGAGCACCACTTGAACCTCATTGGCATTGACAAAATCATCATCAGTCAATTGTAAAAGGCGGCTTTATTCAGAACAGCTGATGTTCTGTGATGATAACCTTTAATACCATCCAACATCCAAATCCCAGGTCTTTGGGAAAGACTTAATAGATTGATAAAAATGCCAAATCCAGTCTGTACATCTGGCTGACTCTGCACTGAACTATATACTGATATGATATAAGACACAATATGATAATAATATAATCCCTCATTATTCTAAAAAAGATGCCAATTTTTCTGTTTATTTTTAATGACTGGTTTCCATAAGGTGGTCTGGGTTGTTTTAGTTTGAAATGTTAAATCCAGCCAGACATTGTGATTCATAAACTGTGATTTATGGATTGGCATCTTGTGTGAATTTAGCCAATTATGATTTATTTAGGAATCATGCAATGTTTATCCATCAGTAGTATGAACCAGATTTATAGAAATTTTACAGAAATTGCAATCAAGTATAAGCATCTATGTATGGGCACACCTATGTGTGTATGTATACAATCATGCATTCATGCACATGCACACCCAATACATATACTATATAATTTGTATATCTAATCTTTATTAGATATCGAGCTTCTCTTTAATATGCTAATTTTAGTTCATGATTTTCTTTCACTTTAGTTAAGTAGACATTTTATTATCATGCATATATCTCTATTTTTAAATTTTATTTTGAAATAAATTGAAATTCCCTGTGGAAAAACAACAACTTGGAACTCTTTGAACATCAGAATAAAGCATTGTATTTTGCCTGAAAACACCACACTTCAGCAAGACGTTACCTTTTAAATGAAAGTGAGAATTTTCTGCATTGCAAGATGATGGCTTTCCTGTATTCTGCACAATTTTAAACATGAAAGCTTCGATATCAAAGAAATTTGTTTCAGTCTTTTCCAATATAGTATCTTCCCTGTTACAGGAGACAAGAAGCTCTTTCCACCTGGAGCCACTATTTAGAGAGCAACAAAGAAGGCAAGGTTGCTTCAAAATAGATAAATAAAATAAATTGTGTGAGTAGGCGAATTACTTGAAACAGCCTTCTTAATGCTGAAACTTTCTGCATACTCAAAGCCCAAATGTCTATTTTGGGAATTTTTCTCCATTACAGCTCCCAAAGAGTTCAGGGCTGGGAAGGTTTTTTTTCCTTAAGATTTGTCTCAATCTTTTTCAAAAACGAGTCCAACATCCCCATCTTGTGGTGAGGATGAAAACTTCAGGCTCATGGCTCACCTGGTGGCAAATTCCCACTGGGAGAGACAATGTTCCATCTGATTCCAGACTGCTTTAGTGACAGATCCATGTTTATAATTTTCAAGCTCCAGATTTTCCTGTTCTTACTGAAGTGATTTATTATTATATATTTGTGGACTGTGTAATTAGGCTTGATTGACTGGTTTGCCGATGTTTCATGAAAGTTGAGAATGGAAGGCATTGCAATATTTCATCAACCTCTGTCAAACTCTTTTGGCTCTACTGAATGATAATATTTGGCTTTCTAAGACCACACCCCACAATCTGTTCCTGAAGGCTAATCTTTGACTTAAGTAAATGATTCTGTGCACCTCTTTGTAGCCTGAGAAACACCAGCCCAAGATCACGACTGCTTTCCATAATCTCAAACCAATCCCTTACTCCTGATTCTTTTTCTAATTCCAAATGTCTATAAATTGCCTTCTTAGTGTGAGGCAGTTCTGAGTTATCAGCCAATCTGAGTTTTTAAGCAAGCAAACCTCCAGCCTCCAATATCATTTTTATGCCTCCAAAGAATTAAAAAAAAAAAGAAAACAGGGACATAGCTGCTGCCTAATCATTGCTTAGAAATATACTTGTCCAGAAAAAGGAGGGGAGGGGAGGGGAGGAAAGGAGAAGGAAGAGAGAAGGCTAGGGTTAGAGGTAGAGATCAGATCTGGACTGCGAATATCCAGATTACTAGCTACGTCTTGATTAGCGTGGATAACGACTGCTACTAAATGATCTGTTCAAAATGATATTTCTATGGAAAACATGGTAATTGGCTCCAGCTCCATGGAAATAAGTGAGAATTTTTAAAAACATAATTATTTCTATGTAGATTAATGAAATACTTCAGTAAAGGATAAAATAATATGTTTATAATTTAAATTTATTCTTAACCAAGTCACAGAATAGTTATTTTAAAAAAATTTACATTTTTATTGTCTTTCAAAATATCTTACCAATGTAGACTGTTTTTATTTCTTCAGAACTTCATTGATATGCTGGTGGATGCATAATGCTTTACCCACACCTCAGCAAATTTGCATACTTCAATCAAGATTAACATCAGCATCCATGACTTTTGCCTCACAACTTCTGCAGCTGGAAAGATATCTTGAGATATCCATCACTTCTGTGTTATAGTTTTCCTCTGACAGAATCTTCATTTTCTCCATTTTGCACACACAAATAGCAGTTTCTAAAACCCCAACAATAACTGCATACGTGCTAGCTATGCATTAATTACATTTTGGTTTTCATTAAATGTGTCCTGGTATCAATTTACAATTTGCACTAAATTGAATATCAGATTATTCAAACTCACAATAATTGTGATCTTGCTACAGATGGCAGAAAACAAGTACTATTTTCTGTATCAGTTTGCTGCTAATTAATGATTGTTCAATTTTTTTAAACCCCAGATTTAGTAGCTTTCCTTATATTTTGGTTCTTGGGCAAATTACTTCTCTTTAGCCTTCATATTTTATCTGACAATAAGAATTACTCTGTGATATGCCTAGCTGGATAGGAGTGGCCATAGCAGAAAAATAGTGTATAAATCAAAATAATAAAGAAGAATATTTGTAGCTCAGGGCTGAAATGTTTCCTGCAAGAAACAACCAAGCTCAGAAAGCACCAAAGATCCCTCAAATCAAAATAAATCAAAATGATTTTCTGAGTGGACAAGGCTCCAACAACAAAACTTTCTGGGAATATCCTTGATATCCTCTCTACATTGTAAACATATGGAGCAGGTATATTTCTACCCTCCAATATATACCTTGGTCTTTGTTATTTGGCAAAAATCAGTTCTCTCATTTCTTTAAGCTGACTGAAAAACTGATTTTGACTGAAATCATTTGCATCCCAGCTGTCTTCAACTTGATGTCGTGCTAAACTGTTAGGTTTCACCTCCTATAATCCCCAGCCATCTGGATGGGGTTGGGGGAGTTGAAATCTACTTAGTAACACTGCCATATTTGAGGGGGACCTGAGCAAGATGTCATGTCAGAATATCTGGCTGCTAATCATCAAAAGTGCCTGAGTGCACCTCCTTCCTGGAGGACATTTTCTTCCCCTCCCCTCCCGTTTCTGCCCCAACCACTCTACCTCACTGTCCCTTGTCTCCTCTCTCTCCCTTTCATTACCACCAGCTGGTAAACATGGAAAGAAATGCTACACTGGCGTTTTGGCTGAAACCATCATACCTAGATTATGGGCTTCCCCTGGAGCTACGACTGGCCCCTGACCTTCGCTCCTTTTGTCACAGCCTAAAGACTTAGTTATTCGAACAGGCCAGCCTGGACTAAGGGGGGGTGGTTGTTTTAAAATTTTAAATGTTTGTAAATGGGTTTTAATGATTGTTTGGTTGAATTTGGTTTAATTCCTTTTTAACTTTTGTATTTGTATGGTTGTTTTTATGTGAGCCGCCCTGAGTCCTTCGGGAGAGAGGGTGGCATATAAGACCAAATAATAAAATAAGTAATAAATAATAAATGCCACAATTGTAGTGGAATATGTGGATGATCTTGGGGGATGAGGGAAAAGATACTGTCTAGAAAACAAGGGAGATGCACCCAGTGGCTTAACAGTCAGAGAAAGAAACTTAGAAAAGATCAGGAAGTTAAAACTGGCAGTAGGATATTATTACCTTCAGACTTACAAGATTCTCTTAATGTACCTTACAACTAAGTAGATTTAAGCTCATCTAGTCATGTTTCCTGTCTGGTTTACCTGGGAGGACTGACAATAATTTTGCAAAGAGCTGGCCCATTTAGTCTCTTTATTGTCCCTAAGAGCCTTGGTGGTGCAGGCTGTTAAACACCTACCACTTAGCTCCAGCTGCCTGCAATTAGTGCAGGCTGGAATCCCACCAGGCTCAAGGTTGACTCAGCCTTCCATCCTCCCAGGGTAGGTAAATTGAGGACCCAAGATTGTTGGGGGCAATAAGCTGACTTTGTAAAAATGCCGCTAGGGGCGGGGTGCAAAAAGCCCTAGTAATAAGCAGGCATATACAGTGGAATGAAGGCTATTGCTGAGCGCATTGGGTTGTGCTCCAAAAATTGTAAGCCGCCCTGAGTCTCCGGAGAAGGGCGGCATATAAATATGAATTTTAAAAAATGCATGCTATTTACTTCTTTAGTTTGAACAATTCCATGACACTTTTCATTTTAAACATTCCAAAATAGGGTACAATAAAACATGTGATCAAAACCCAATTAAAGCCCAGTAAAATAAAATAAGCATGCTATGCCTTAAAATGGCATAAATGGTTTCTCGCCACCTTACCTCATAAATGCAACCTCTGGGCACGTTCTCCTGCCATGGTTGTAAAATCATATATTTCCCTCTTTTATTTTGGCTTGGGTGCCCCTGTTGTGTTTGCTGCTGAGCTTACAGTACTTTCTTCCTTGCAGGCTAACTCTGCCATTTATTGGCTACATCACCAAGGCAGGAATGCTTCCTGCTCTCCTCAATGGGGTCATTAGTGACTATGGTCTCTAGTGCCATTCCTTGTGTTCTTCTGATGGTTACTGATCAACTTAAGCATGGGCTCAGGGTTTCAAAGTCAGCTTAAAGGGAGATTGGGAAATAGTTAGCAGCATCCATGTGTGGGTATCTGGAGTGGAGAGGTGGGAAGGCAAGATGGCAGTTGTGCCAGCACACCCCAACCTTTTGTACATGCCCCATTGTTGTATGCATGTATAGAGGACTGGGGCTTGGAAAGTGCTGGGAGTAGAAATGCTCTTGTGAGAGCAGCCATAGACGAAAGCCATTGGTGTCAATGGGAATCAGCTACTACTGATTTGAATGGATGTCTTCTAATAGTCTTAAATGAGGCATCCCCAGTCTTGGTAGGTAATTTGGGCATACTGTATTCACAAAATGGATTCCATGGACAGTACAAAGCACTCTTCTCAGGAGTCAAATTAGAGATGTGCTCCTTTTAATGCCTCCCACATGATCTTCAAAGTTTAATTAAATTATATTTGTTCTGGACAGAGAGACATATTGTTATGGTGCCATTTACCATTTTGTTTTCTAAGAATCTTTGAGGCCTACTTGAAAGTTTGAAATGTTCTTGGAAAGAAATATGATGCTAGAGACTGGAACTTTTTCTCCAGGATGCTTCTATCATCTATCTATCTATCTATCTATCTATCTATCTATCTATCTATCTATCTATCTATCTATCCTTCCTTCTTTCTTTCTTTCTTTTTCCTCCTCCTCCTCCTCCTCCTCCTCCTCCTCCTCTTCTTCTTCTTCTTCTTCTTCTTCTTCTTCTTCTTCTTCTTCTTCTTCTTCTTCTTCTTCTTCTATGATTTATCATTATTCACATTTGAAATGATTAATAATACTAAACAAGTAAAATCAGATGAGCAATAAAGCCTATTGAGCATTACATTAAGAATCCAATGTATAGAACAGGGGTGCCAAAGTTGCATTGTCATGGCGTTGTCACGTGACGTATCACGACTTCCCCCCCTTCATTAAACTGGGCACAGGTGTTGTGAACGTGTGACGCATCTGGCCCGTGGGCTGTGAGTTTGATAGCCCTGGTCTACCTCTTCATGCACACACTCATACATACATTCTCCCTCTCCCTTTCTCTCACGAACCCTAGTTTTCATCCAATTGAAAAGGGAAGTTATCTCCATTTGTTTCTGAAAAAACCTTTTAACAAATTAAGAATAACTGAATTTAATTACCTGTTAATTAAATATAACAGCTAGCATGTTTATTAATAGGAAAAAGCAGATGACAGCCTTTACAATGTGACTGTTATTTACATAACTAATTAATACTTCATTGCTGCTGTAGAAATGATAGATGGAACGTGATCAAATCTCATTTAATAATATGACATGAATTTCAATCCAATCTGTTTGTGGGAGTAAAAAGCTAGGTCTCATCTATTTCTTTTGAAGTGCTGGCTTTATATGTGTTTCTTTTTATTCTCAAGAGAGAAAAGATTCAGTTATGTCTACACTGCAAAATCCCACAGGCAGAGACTTGCTTAACGCTGCTTCAGCAAGAAGAGGTGGATTTGGCTATACAGTACTGTAGCTGTGTTGACTGAAGGATTATGGGAATTGAAGTTTGAAAGCCCCAGGCCTAGGAATTCTGCTGTTGTTTTTGGTGATGTGAAAACTCTTTCAGCACGATTGCTTTTAATTGTTTTTAACTGTTTAATGGATAAAATACATTGTTTAGCCTTGTTTTAATTGTGTACACCACCTAGTACCACATGCACACGAGACGGGCAGCTATATAAACCCAACAAACAAACAGTTGTCTCTATTGTTTCTTTTCTTTTAAACTTCAGGACTGAGTCTACTACTTAGGTCCAAAACAACACTGCTTCAGGTAATCCACAGTCTTGGGAAAGGATTGATTACAGAAAGGAAAAATAATGGCAGGGCAACATTCTTGCAAAACAATTCCAGTGAGGGTTGAGTAGGTTCTGAGTGTGGGCTGCTTAATTTTTTTGAGGATGGTGACAGAATGGAAAATAAGAGTTTAGGGAAGAAAGAATAGATGGCCCATAAAAAAAGGGTCACATCTGCTGGTCTGAAACGTTGAACAGAAGGCTTTGGCTGGAGCTACCGCTGCAGCTGTTGAACATTTCTTGAAATTGAAGTCAAGATTAAAAATAAAGTTACTGTACTGTAAAACCAAAGTTCTGTAAAACAGGAACTAACTTGACTGGGTTTTTACTACAGCTATTGACTATTTATGTCTGTCTCATGTGCTTTCTGCTTCCTCCTTCAGCTGTTCCTCTCATTATTGTATTCTTAGGAGCTCATGATTTCCTGGGAAGTTTTATTTGTTCACAAGCTATGAGTTCTTCCAGGAAAAGATGGGAATTAGATCAGTTGCAGCATGTGCCTGAACTTGATTTTTAAAAACAAAATCCCACAGTACATTTTAACATTTAACAGTAATATGTTATCTTCATTTTCCCCACCCATTTTTTTCAAAGGCACACTCCTAATTGATTTTTGTGGTGTTCTGCAAAAAAACTTTAAACCGAGTTCTGAAAGTTACCTCTCCTTTAACAGATTCACAGGGCAGTGAAATTCTTTCCATCCTTTTCAGAAGCACTGTAGGACACTGGTTTAGAGGAATTCTGAAAGACGGATCTGTTTACTTTGAGTATTTATGTTTTATTTTTATTTCCCCAATTTGTTTACTAAAAGTGATGAATCTGGCCTATGAAAATTAAAAATTCTTACATGTAATGGGTGGAATCCAAGAATGGTTTTCACCTTCCAGCGGCAGGACTGGGCCAACTCAGTCCTTTCCTCCTGTCCAGCTCTGAAAGTTTGGGAGACCACCCACAGCAAAGTTTGAAGGCTCCTGAGGATGTTGCAAGGTAGAGGAGGAGGGGGGAAATGTCCCGTGAGCAGGAAATCTACTCCTGCAATGTGATATTTCACCCATGTAGTAAGAAAGAAACTTAATGATCACAGCTAAAGGCTCATTAAAGTCAAATATTGTAAACATCACTACCTATGTAAAACCAGTAAAAAGGGCTGTCTGGGGATCTTTCTATGGAAAATTTATAACTACCAATGGAGAATATCCAGTGTTACTTTGGCTGATGCTAAAAGACATGATAAATGATAGAACACCTGCTAAACATATAAATGATCCATGGGCCTAGACGATGATCCATCTGCAGACCATTAGCTATTACTACCTAATATGCTAATTGGTCACAATGGGCCAATTGTCTAGCCAGAAAAGTAACTTGGAACCATAATATCAACTGAATATCTTCTGTCTATATTCTAATTCCCTTTGCTTTTGGCATTATAGGAATTGTGGCCGAATATGTTTAGAAGGCACCAAATTGTGGAAGGTCAATATAGGGGCAGCTTCATACAAAGCAGTCTAGATTAATCGGCAACAAATAAAAAACATTTGGATGTTTGAATGTGAAATCATACAATAAGAACATTCACTTTTGGAACCAGCTAAAACTTTTGAACTGTCTTCCTGGGTAGTCACATGTACATTGCATTACAGTAATCCAGTCTTGAAAAGATTAGGTAATTCATTGGATATATTGGTTGGGCACACTGGGAGCTATATTTCAGAAGCAAATGGCTGTAAGTTTCCAAGCCTATATTAGAAGAACACACTCAATTTGTGGAACTGAAATACTTTGGTTATCTTTCCTTTTTTATTCACTAACTTAGTAATGACAAAGGAAAAACAGGTTGTTTTTTTTCACAGAGACATTTTATTACTAGACAATGAAGCATGGGGGCGGGGTGATGGTGGGGAAGATTTCTACTGATTCATATCTTGTAATTTTATTCTTTTTTTCTTCCTAGTTTTTTGGGTGGGGCATTGTTTCTTCTGTGATTGTTCTACTATCTGGTGATAGTTTCTGCTTATCTGGAGGTTAGTTAATAGCTGTATGATGAGGAAGGATGTCTGTTTGCAAAGGTCTAAGCTTACGTAACTCATGAAACCTGATGGGCCAAGCTAAAATACATAAAAACAGCCAGCTAACTACTTGCCTATGCATTGACAATGTTACCTAGACTGGTAATAAAACATCTGCAGGAAGAGAAGCAAGCTCAGAGAACGCCAAGGACCCAAATTCAGATGATTAAGTGAAGAAATAAAAAATGTGTCTCAAAATTCCAGTAATGGAGGAAAAGATAAAACCATCCATTCCTACTTGTTGATCTTGGTCAGCCTTCTCCAGTAGCTTCTATTTCATTTTTTAAATGTACCTGTAGACTTTATAAGTCTGCACCTTATATGCTATAGCAAACTAGTTCTCAAATTAGCTGTTTTACCCCCAAATTTTGGTTGCCTGATGGAAGGATGGTCTAGAAGGGAGATGAACTAGCCATGCATTGGGCACACTGAAGCTTGATTATGATGATTATGTGCCATCAAATTGTGTTCTTCTTAACCACCATGTAAATAGATGACTGCTGCACTATAATGCAATATTTTTAGTTTTGGCTTAGGTATTATGTGTTCCCAACTTGTCTTAACAGACAGGAAGCAGCAGGTGAAGCTAGGCAGAATCACATCTGATACTTGTATAACTAGCACAGGGGGCTCCAAGGCTATGTGCTTTCTCCACTTCTCTTCTCCCTATACACCAATGACTGCACCTCAAATGATCCATCTGTTAAACTATTGAAGTTTGCAGATGATACAACAGCGATTGGTCTCATTTGAGACAATGATGAATCCGCATACAGACGAGAAGTTGAACAACTAGCCTCGTGGTGCAACCGGAACAATCTGGAACTGAACACACTCAAAATCATAGAAACCCTCCCATACTACCACCTCTTACAATACTAGACAACACAGTATCAACAGTAGAGACCTTCAAATTTCTAGGTTCTATCATATCTCAGGACCTAAAATGGACACCTAAGATAAAAAATGTCACCAAAAAAGCACAACAAAGAATGTTCTTTCTGCACCAACTCAGAAAGCTCAAACTGCCCAAGAAGCTGCTGATTCAGTTCCACCGAGGAATTATTCAGTTCTACCGAGGAATTACCTCTATAACTGTCTGGTTTGGTTCTGCAACCCAACAAGACAGACACAGACTCCAGGGGGTAATTACGACTACAGAAAAAACAATTACTACCAACCTGCCTTCCATTGAGGACCTGTATACTGCACGAGTCAAAAAGAGGGCTGTGAAAATATTTACAGACCCCTCACATCCTGGACATAAACTGTTTCAACTTCTACTCTCAAAACGACGCTATAGAGCACTGCACACCAAAACAACTAGACACAAGAACAGTTTTTTCCCAAACACCATCACTCTGCTAAACAAATAATTCCCTCAACACTGTCCAACTATTTACTAAGTCTGCATTACTATTACTATTAATCTTCTCATTGTTCCTATCACCCATCTCCTCCCACTTTTGACTGTATGACTGTAACTTTGTTGCTTGCATCTTTATGATTTATATTGACTTATGATTTGATTGCTTATTTGTACCCTATGACTATCATTAAGTGTTGTTCCTTATGATTCTTCATGAATGTATCTTTTCTTTTTACATACACTGAGAGCATATGCACCAAGACAAATTCCTTGTGTGTCTAATCACACTTGGCCAATAAAGAATTCATTCATTCATCATTCATTCATTCATATGTGTGACCATAGCTACCGTGGTTTGTTCAGCAAACCAAGGCTTAGCATAGTGTGAACTCTGTCACTGAAGTAGACCTCATTTCCAAAGCAGTAATGCCTCTTGCTCATCAACTTGGAATTAAAATCTGAAGAGAAACTAATATGCTTTCCCTCCAAATCATACCAGTAATGTCAAAAAATTGTCTAGAAGACAGATTTTGATTGGCTAACTTGAATCAAGTTTATAACTTTATAACTTGATTCACTAACAATTGAAGAAACAATGGAAAAACTTGTCTTTGAAATGCAGAACAAAAACAAGTCAACTCCACATGGGTTGAGCTTTGAAATAGAACAGACAAATCCTATCATCCTGCCTTTTGTGGCCACTCCTGTCCTCTGACTAGATACTAATTTGTTTGGGCTGGAACTGAGGATGGTAAGAAGTGGATTTTCCAGCTGGGGTTGTCCAAAGAAGGAAATTGCTTGTAGAGATTAAAATGTGACTTTGGGAGGTGCCTTTTGGGGGAAATCTGAAGGTAAAACTTTGTGTGAACATAAAACTCGGTAGATGGGCTGCCTGGTGAAGATCTGAGACCAGGAAAAACATTTAAAAACGGTGGAGTTCGAGTTTGGTGATTTGTTTTCAGACCTTTCATTACCTGACTAGGTAACGTCTGATGTTGTTACCTAGTTGGGTAATAAAACGTCCTCCAGCAAACCACCAAGTTCAGGGAGCGCCAAGGCCTCCTCGTTGCAACCCTGAGCGACAGATATTCTCTTCTATTGGGACATTTAAAACGGACAGTTTCAGCTGCAGATTCAGGAACTGCGCCTGGCTGAGGAGCGCCTTCAAAACTGAGCGCTGGGCGGCGGCGGCCCATGGCTGTCTCCGCGGCTCAGGACAAGTCCCTGCAGGACGACTGAGAAGCCCCGCCTCTCGGCCCTGCCTTCCTCAGCCTCATCCCTCAGGTGTCTCCCTCCCTTTAATAACTATTCGCCTCTTTTTCTCAGCCGAAGCTGCTCCGAAACACCTAGGAACGAAGGCAGGCAGGCAGGCAGAACGGAGGACTAGCTTGAACCGCGGGTGGCTGTGTGGGGGTGAACGGGCGCTTCGGAGGAGCTGCGCCGACAGGAAAAGCCACCCCGCCGGCTTCTTTGAGGCAGTTTCTTCCTGGGCTGGTGGAGGAGCGAGCGAGCGACCGAGAGAGGAAGGAGGCGGGAGGAAACCAAAGCTACTGAGCCGGTTGCTAGAGGGCCGGCAGGCACTTCGGGGGCCTGGCGGCAATCGGGGGGCTGTTCTGAAACTATGGCTTCCTCCCTCCCCTTTTTTCCTTTGTGTTCTGGATCCCTGATCCTAGCAGCTCTCACCGGAGGCGAAGAAAGCCGCGAGTGAAGTGATTCAGCAGCTTGGCTCATTTCCTCCCCGGCTCCGAAGGCAGAAAGGGACTAAGTTGGTGTGTTTGTGTGTTAACACACCGGCATGTGTCATAGATCGGGGACCCTGGACTGCCCTGACCCCTGAGGACTCTAGTGTCCCAAGTCAGCTGGGACTCTGGAGAGCTCCAAGCTGAAGTTTCCTATCTGATAAGGAGATAACCTCCTTGTCTTGGCTTAGCTGGGACCTGCCATGTCCGGAGGGATGAAGTTTAATGGGTACATGAAGGTGCGCATTGGGGAGGCTGTGGGGCTCCAGCCCACCCGCTGGTCACTCCGGCATTCCCTGTTCAAAAAGGGATACCAGCTGCTGGACCCCTACATCACAGTGAGTGTGGACCAGGTTCGTGTGGGACAAACCAGCACCAAGCAGAAGACTAACAGACCTACTTACAATGAGGAGTTTTCTGCCCCTGTCAACGATGGGCGCCAGCTGGAGCTGGCAGTCTTCCATGGCACCCCTATCGGCTACGATGACTTTGTGGCCAATTGCACAGTGCCCTTTCATGACCTGCTTCATGGCACAGGGTCTTCTGACAGCTTTGAAGGATGGGTAAGTAGTTGACTCTCTTCAGGAACTGGAACTCCCATGGAGTGTTCACCCTGTTGGGGTGCAACATGAACATGGGGGTACGTCCCCTTGGTCTGCCTGTGCAGATTGTGTGACTTGGGAGGTGAATGGAAGTTATTCTGCAAGGCCGGAGGAAATACCGAACCCTTGTCTTTGGGGAACCTAGAACTTTATTATTGGGATCCATGATTTATCATTCCCATTTCTTCTTCTTAATAATTATGAATGTTACCCGAAGTGCATCAAGTCCAGTGTGCTTATCTGGATTTGGAGAAGTTCATAAGCATAGGATGATTAATAAGATAGCGCTTTCCTATTTATCATCTGGCATGTGATTTTTCAAAATATATCTTACTAACAACTGCATATATACTTATTATTTATGTAATTGTCCATTTATTTAATGCTGTTTGCTACTTGGAATCACCCTGTGGGTGCCATTAAATTTAATTAATTCTTATTGACAAAATAAATGAAAATGCATACATTTATATAAAAAGGAAATGTGCAAAATATGAACATGGCTCTATAAGAGAAAAAAATGACTGAATTCTCTGTTAGAATGCATTATTCCAAAAATTGTTAGATATTTTTTTCTGTAAACATGGTTTTACAGAATCAAATTCTGTTGATCTCTAACAAATTTGGTAATCTGAATATTTACCTGTATCTATAAGTTTAGAAACTTCTTTTGTTTTTCAAGATTGTACTATAGGTAGTTGTGTTTGTTTCTTATTTTTCAAGGCCATTTGGAAATTATAGCAATAAATTACATAACCTAATGATGTGTTCCGAGAAGGATGTACATTTATTAGTCTTGCTCATATTCCTGCTTATTTCTTGAAGAAAATCTTTTGCTTAGCATTTGCCCACAGCATCAGTCCTTCAATTTCTTCACAGGCCAGTGCATGACTGAAATATGAAATATAGTCTATTTTTATTTTCAACTTTTCAACTTTTCTAGAAACAGGAGTCAAGTCTCTACAAGACTCTTGAACTTGAATGTACCATCCACCATGAAATAAATCCAATATGTTGACTTCTAAGCAGCATGATCAAAGAGCATGTATTGCAGCTACAGATGCACTGATGCATTTTGAAGGAAGGACTGCCTACTGATTCTCCCACTAACAGGAAACGTAGGAAAGAGGCTAGAAATAACTTGGGAAGTTGTCTAGCAATTAAAATCTTGTGGGGAAAAGACACTCATGGGCCATTCTTTAAAATCCAAGCATAGTAGAATTTGTCATGCAGGAGCCATTGAGATCTATTAAGCAGTGGAACAACCTGCTACCTGAAATTATAGGTCCTTCATCACTAAAAATTTGGGGGCAGTAATTTGTCTGGAGTACTATGAGGATTTTTTCATAAATCTGGGGATTGGGCTAGATGTCCTGTAACATTTGACTTAGCCATGAAAGCCAGCTAGATGACTTTGGGCCAGTCACTCTTAGCCAAATCCACCTCACAGAGATACGGCTGTAGGGAAAATAGGAGGAGAAAGGTGTGTAGGATAGGTTCACCACCTTAAGTTGTTTATAAAAATAATAAATATGCAAAATAAATAATAAACCAAATAAGATTACTTCCAATCTAGATTCTAGGACTGAGCCTACTGTAGAAAATTCTTCTTCCATCCTTCTTTCCTTTTGTCATACTGATTGAGTTGGAAACCTACAGCCCTCAGTCCTATTTCATAAGTCCATGGCAAACCATTGTGATTCTGACAAAAATGGGCTAGGATTCTGGCTAGCTGGACTAGGAGAATGAGAGAAAAACAATGCCATGCCCATTTTTGACATTGGAGAATGTGATTCCCCAACACGAGTCTTCTGTTCCAACTTTAAATAAAGAGGCTGTCTATGATCAGATCACACTGAAGTCAAGAGGGATTCGCTTCTGCCATTCAAAGGGAAATATTTCTAAATCAGAAATGGCCAACCTCTCTGTGGACCCCAAAGGCCTATCAGTTTTCTCCTCTTTTTTGCTCCATTGCTGAAATCCACTGAGAGTGAGCTGTACAGGAAGATTCCTAAATCAATCATAGATCCTCCTTACAGAGGTTACTGTAAAGACTGTGGAAAACTTTGCTAGTTGACAGATTGTAAATTCTAATAAGTAAAGAAAATAGCAGCATGAGACTGTAAATGTATACTATATCTCTTTTTTATTTACTCCTTGGTCATAGTTCCCAACTAGGTGGCAGTACCCAGGTGATCTAAGCTGATATCAAAAGTTAAGCATTCACTAATTAGTTAGTACATAGGTGGAGACCATTAGACCCTGGGGCTGTGGGCTAGACTGGGGAAAAAGTCAGGTTCATTTAACTTTTGGACTTGTTCATGAAGACCCTTTTGTCTTCATGATTACTAGAAAAAAGATTCAGGCTAAACATTAGGAAGAGTTTGATGAAGTTAACAGTTGTTAAGTCGTGAAACTGTCCATATAGTGGTGAATTCCTTCTTGCTGGAGTTTTTCAAATAGGATCTGGTGGCCACCTGTCAGTTAGGGGTTAGAGGATTCCTGCATTGAAAGGGGAATTGGATTAGATCAGGGGTCTCCAAACCTTGGCAACTTTAAGACTTGTGGACTTCAAGTCCCAGCTTTGCTGGCTGAGGAACTCTGGGAGTTGAAGTCCACAAGTCTTAAAGTTGCCAAGGTTGAAGAGCCCTGGACTAGATGATCTAAGACGACTCCTGCAACTTCTACATTCTATAATAGTTATTTCAGGGTTAAGCATCCTTGTGTTACCTACACCCTGGATAATTTCTTATTCCAGTTCGTGAGTCCTTACCATTTAATGTAATGCGTGTCACAACTGGAGAAAAGGGGTTTTTTTAAAGATTTTTTTTATTTTTAGACAAACATACACAGACAAAACAAAAACATAAAGCCATTTTTCAATTACATACATATAGTGTGTCGGTAGGTTACAAATTTTTTGTGCATCTTCTCCATAGTCCTCATTTACAATTGTTTATATATATACTCATATTATCAAACAGGTATTTCTAAATACATTTATTATCATTGTTAATCAATTATTTGACTATACTATTATTCATTCATGTTATGCGAGATATTCCATATTTTTAAATTGATTTATCTTATAACAATTCATATTATCATCTTAAATCCATCCCATAATTATTATATAATAATACATCCTTATATATTCTATATAATTCTGTTCTTATATTGTAAAATTCTACATATTTCATTACCATATTTTATTTTCTAACCATTGATAAAATAAATCCCAAATCTTATAAAATTGTTTATCTTCTTGTTCTCTAATTTCAAATGTCAATTTACTCATTTCAGCACATTCCATTATTTTCTTAATAACTTCCTCCTGTTGGTATTTTCTCATTTTTCCAATTTTTAGCAAATACAATCCTAGCTGCTGTTAATACATTTACAATCAAATATTTTAAATCTTTACTATATATTTCAGGTATAATTCCCAATAAAAATATCTCTGGTTTCAAATCTATATTTCTTTATCATTTTTCCAACCATGTGTGGATTTTAGTCCAATATCTTTTAGCGTCTGCACATGTCCACCACATATGGTAATATGAAACGGGTATCTGATGACATTTCCAACATTTTTCAGATTTATTCTTGAACATTCTTGCTATCCTTGTTGGGGGTAAGTGCCACCTGTAAAACATCTTATAGACGTTCTCTTTATATGCTGTTGACATTGTCATTTTATAATTTTGAAACCATAATTTTTGCCATTTCTCTAAATCAATCCCATATCCAAAATTTTTCCCCCAAGCAATCATTGTTTCTTTAACTTGTTCTTCTTCTAGCTTAATTTCTAATAAATGTCCATATAATTTTTTAATTACCTTTTCATCAGTACCTGTCAAAATTTTATCTAAATTGGTCAGTTTATCATAGAAACCTTCTGTTTTAAAATCTTTATCATAACTAGAGCGTATTTGCACATATGAAAACCAATTCATACCTTGTTCTTGTAGTTCTTGCATAGATTTAAGTTCACCCTTTTCATTCAGTATTTCACCATATCTAACTGTTTGTTCCTTTTTAAATATTATTGGATAAGAAAATGCTTCAATAGTCGATAACCAGACTGGAATTTTTAAATAACATTGCTTTTTAGTCTTCTCCCAGTTTAATAACAAAGCCTCAGGTATATAATGTCTCCTACAATACCTCTGTGTTTTAGTTCCCTTGTACCATAAGAAGGCATGCCAACCCAACAACAAATCATGTCCTTCTAATGTCAATAATCTAGTATTTCTTAGTGTTATCCATTCCTTAACCCATATCAAGTTTGTTGCCTGATAATATAACTCCCAGTTATAAGTCCCAAGTACTTAATCTTATTTGTGATCTAGATTTTCAAAGCATCCGCCAATTCTTCCTTCTGTCTTACTAAAATATTCTTTGTCAAGATCTTCATTTTATCTTTATTTATTTTCAAACCAGCAACCTCTCCATACGCCTTTATCTTTTCTAGCAATTTAACTGCTGTTTCTAATGGATCCTCTAAGATAAAAACCAGGTCATCTGCAAATGCTTGCAGTTTGAATTCTTCCTTTTTAATTTTCATCCGTTTTATATTTTTTTCTTCTCTAATATTTCTGTTTAACACTTCCAAAGTTAACACAAACAACAGAGGTGACAATGGGCAACTTTGTCTTGTCCCTTTCCTTATATCAATAGTATCTGTCAGCTCTCCTCTATCATTACCTTTGCTGTTTGTTGATGATATATTGTTTCTATGGCTTGAATAAATTTCTTACCAAAGCCCATCTGCTCCAGCTGTAATAACATAAATCACCAGTTCACATTGTCAAAGGCTTTCTGTGCATCTAAGAATATCAAAGCCATTTGTTTTTCAGGGTGTGCCTCATAGTATTCCAAAGTATCAAGAATTATTCTCATGTTATTTTTAATTTGTCTTTTTGGCAGGAACCCATTCTGATCAGGATGAATAACGTTATTGAAATATCTTTTAAGTCTTTTTGCCAATATTGAAGCAAAGATTTTATAGTCTGAGTTTAGCAGGGAAATAGGTCTATAATTCTTAATTTGTTGTGGGTCAGCGTCCTCCTTCGGAACAAGTGTAATATATGCTTCTGTCCACAATTTAGGTATCCTCTTCTTTGACATGACTTCATTCATAACTTCTAACAATGGAAGATTCAAGGATTCCTGTAGTGTCTTATAAAATTCCGCTGGAAGTCCATCCGGACCTGGTGCCTTTCTATTTTTTTGTTTCTTAAGTGCTTCAGTTAACTCCATCATCGTTATATTACTTTCTAACATCATTTCAGTCTCTTTAGGTATTTGGGGTAAATTGGCATTTTGCAGGTACTGTTTAACTCTTTCGTCATCTATTTTCTCTTGTTCATACAACTTTCCATAATAGTCTCATATAATTTTTCCTTCTCTTTGTTTCCATAGCAAATTTGACCTTGATCATATATTAATTGCATTATTTTTCTTAATTCTCTCTTCTTTCTCAATTTATATGCTAACCATCTACCTGGTTTATTTGCATCTTCAAAATAGTTCTGCTTTGCACCCCTGATTTTTGTGCTAGTTCTTCCTTTTTCCATTAGTCCCATTTTATGTTTAATTGTATCCATTTTTAATTTAGTGCCCTTTTTCTGTGGCGATTTCTGTAGCTCTTTTTCAAATCTTTTATAATCCTCCTTTAGAGGCTTGTCTTTTCATAATATTTCTTTTCCTTGTATAGTTTATTATTTGGCCTCTGACATAAGCCTTTATTGTATCCCAAAGATTTTGCATTGATGTATCCTCTGTTTTATTTTCTTTGAAAAAAAAAAGCCAGTTCTTTCTCTATTTTCTGTACAAAATCTTTTTCTTTTAATACAGTATTATTTAAAGTCCATCTAGATCTTCTTCTTTGTCCTTTCCATTTAATTGTCATTGGATTATGATCTGCCCAGGTTTTTGTTTCTATGTCAATTTCTTGTAAATTAGAAATCAATTCCATTGACATCCAAATCATATCTTGGTGGCTCAGGCTGTTAAATGCCTGCTCTTAAGATCCAGCTGTCTACAATTACTGTAGGCTCGAATCCCACCAGGCTCAAGGTTGACTCAGCCTTCCATCCTCTCGGGGTAGGTAAATTGAGGACCCAAGATTGTTGGGGGCAATTAGCTTACCTTGTAAAAATGCTGCTTAGTAATAAGCAGGCATATACAATGGAATGAAGGCTATTGCTGAGCACACTGGGTTGTATCCCAAAAATGGTAAGCCGCCCTGAGTCTTCGGAGAAGGGTGGCATATAAATGTAATTAAAAATAAAATAAAAAAATATCTGTTCTGGACCATGATGAGTGTCTGTTTGAATAAAAAGTGTATTGTTTAGTTTTAGGATTTCTTTCTCTCCATGCATCTTTTAAGTTTATTTCATCTGTCATTTTAAAGAAGGATTTTGGGAGAGTTTTTCTCTTTTGCTTTGTTGTTTTCTGTGTTGTATAGTCCAGTTTTTCATCTACTATTCCATTGAAATCTCCCATCATGCAAATGTTGACATAGTCCAGTTCAATTATTTTCATATGCAATTTTCTAAAAAATTCTTCTTGTTTATCATTCGGAGCATAAATTGCTATCAAGAGTGTTTTCATATTATTGTCCATTATTTCCACCATTAAAATTCTTCCATCATCATCTGTATACACCAATTCTGCTGGGATAGTATCTTTAATGTATAAAATCACTCCTCTTTTCTTACATTGTGTCAATGCGGTAAATATTTTCCCTAGCTTTGGTTGTGTCAATATTTGTTCATGTTGTTTTTTAATATGTACTTCTTGTAGGCAGATTATATCAAATTTTAGTTTCTCTAATTTATGAAAAGTTTTCCTTCTTTTAACAGCTGAATTAAGTCCAATTATATTAATTGTAATCAAATTTTTATCTTCCATAGTTATACTTTATAAGTAGGTTTTGCGGCCCTAGTAGTTCTTGGTTCTCATTGTTCTCTAACTTCCACCTTGGAGAAAAGGTTTTTTTTTCTGAGTGGCATGCTCTTATGGAATCCATTCTCCAGTCTTGGTGCTAATTTTGGCTCTTTTTCTTTCTTCCGGTGCATGTACCCACATACATACATACATCTACAGACACACAAATTTCCCCACCACTGGTGATGGCAGAAGTTGTCTCAATTCAGTCTCAGATGAATGTACAAACTCTACATTTTACTGTTGACATTAACACCCATGCTATAAATTAAGATCAATGAATCATACTGCAACTACAGCTATAAATGCCAAGGTGTGTAGGGAATAATAGGGAAATTATTGATCAGTTCAGGATGTATAAAATGGAGGGCTTCTTTGTACAGCACACAGTTAATCTTGCAATTTGCTACTATTAGTAGCAATCTTAGATGCTTTTCCAAAGATAGGTTTCTTGATCTACAATGATCTTTGTTTCTAACTACCTGGTTTGTAGTCAAAGAATTTATAATCCAAGATGTCTACATAAAATCCTAACTTGGAAAAGGCTGGGTTAGATGTTTTGTCAGATGAAAAGGTTTATCGAAGAACATTTGCCATCCAAACCTAGGGAGAATCCTTTATGTCTGTGTGCTAAGGTAGGAATGCTAGACTTAAACATTAGATGTAGGGTGCTAGAGAAGTTGATCTTCATACATACATACGAATATATTGCAAGGTTCTTAAGAAAATGACAAACACAAATAATAATTTTGAGCACAAAACTACAATAATTATGCTTAAAAGACCCAAACATTAAAACAGAGTAATTCTCATGTATATATTATTTATTTGAAGTGTTCATTGTATTGTAACCTGTGTTTTCTGATGAAAGAGTAAGATTTTGGGAGTGATCCCAGACTCTATGCATTAAAAAAATAAGCTTGATGAAGGTCCACTGGGACAAGTTTTCCACAAGTCCAAATTCCAATCCTTCTTTTCTGCTTTCTCTCCAACAAGTTGCCTGTTAGTTATATTTATCTGCTGGTAAAACTTTCTTTGTTTAACTTGTATGCCATGGCATAAAAGCTACCTCATCTATTGCTCCCTCAGGTTGTCCTACAGATATTCATACTCCTGGTACAAAGCAGGGAGATCAGGATTGTGTTTGCACTGTGAAAAATATTCAGTCCTGTGAGATCAGGTACAAGGGTCATTCCAAAGCAGAATAAAGGTAAAGGTAAAGGTTCCCCTTGCACATACATGCTAGTTGTTTACGGTTCTAGGGGGCGGTGCTCATCTCCGTTACAAAGTCGAAGAGCCAGCACTGTCCAAAGACATCTCCATGGTCATGTGGCCGGCATGACTAAACACCAAAGGCACATGGAACGCTGTTACCTTCCCACCAAAGTGGTATTTTTCTACTTGCATTTTTACATGCTTTTGAACTGCTAGGTTGGCAGAAGCTGGGACAAGTAACAGGAGCTCATTCCATTCTGAGGATTTGAACGCCGAACTTTCTGATCGACAAGCTCAGTGTCTTAGCCACTGAGCTCCTGCATCCCAAAAGTAGAGTGCAGGCCCTTAGTATATGAGCATATTGTTACCAGAGTGCCTATGCTGTTATCATATATTGTTCTATATATTAGTATGAAGTTGTGAATTAGTTACATCTAATACAGTATTTAAAGTATATCAGAGAGGGAAGATTTGTTCTGGAAATTTAATGAGGCACTATGTAAAATTCTAGAATGGCAATTCTAAGAAGACTTAACAATTAACAGTTATGGAAAATAAGAAGTGGATCTTTTTTAGTTGTCATGGGGGTTCTTCTGATTCAGAATCCATAACATGAGATCTGGTAAATGCTAGGGGGTTTCTTCATTTATGCAAATAGTCAAAGGTAATCATAGATGCCAGTTTGTGTTCTTTGCATGCTTTCATCAAAAAATTGTCCAGACTAGCTTTGTAGTCTAGTTCAGGTGTAAGTTGTTGTCTGACGGCAATGTGTATCAGGACCTTTGTAAGCTTTCGTAAGTGATAACTGCAGATTGGAGTTTGACAGTTGTGCTCTACTATGAGTGCTGGATTTCATACCCAAGAAGGGATGGAACAGACCAGTTACCTACTCTAATTAGCCAAGCTGGGTTAAACTAGTTGTATTTAGGATTGCACTAAGATGGTTTTTATGATGAGTTGTAAACACTAATTGACAATGGTGAATCCATCTTTCTTCATCTCAAGGAATAATTGAGTGACTGTTCCATTTATAAAGAAATGACATTTCCTTTCCTTCCAAATCTTCACAGATTCTGTACCTTGAATGGGGAAAGTATTATGCACTCTTCCATTTAAATTGACAAACATGTGTTTGAAGGAAAAGAAGCTTTTTGGGATAGATTATCTCTTGTCATTTATGCTTTAGGCAGAAGTTCATGAGGTGTAATTTATTTTCTCTTACTCAAACTGGTTATTCTTTAGATCTCTGTAGGACTAGTGACTGGGTATACTTCAACCTTTTTGATACAGGTTTGCATGAAGTTCTGTCCAGATCACTTGGATCATACTTCTCTAAACTTGGGTATTGGACTTCTCCACTTGGACTTTAAATTAGTTTCCAATTTGAGAATTCTACCGTGTTATAAATTGCAGCTTTATCCTTTAGATCCTACAGCACTTCATATTTACATTATTAAAAGTGATTTTATATACTTATATAAAATCTTGTGAGGTGGGAGTATGCAGAGAAAGGAGGCCTTTTAAGGATCTTCTCAGCTCCATCCAATTAAGACATTCTTGGTCTTCCTCTTCTTCTTTACTTACTTCACCTTCATATATTTATTTTGCAGTTTCATATTTGTTTATTCTTTCTGTTTGACTAAAACATCTGGATGTAGTTCTTTCATACACATGTGTCTCATATTCAATTCACATTAATTGAGCATCCACTAATTCTGTCTCTTCTTGTTTTATCACACATCCTGTCTCTTCTTTATTATACTGCACACATTTCTCAAATAAAAAAAATCCTAATGTTTTATACTATTCTTCTGACATACCCAACTCTTACTTCCATATAGCAAGGTGGGTGGAAGCACCCTCTCAGACAGTTATTTTGGCTTCTTTCAACAATCATTCATTTCTTGCAGCAGATCACTGTCTTTCCACCAGCATTTGCATGTTATAAAGTTTCTCCATCAGTTTTTAGTAAACATTTTACCAAGGCACAAAAACTTTTATCTTTTTCTTTTTACTCATTATGTATAATTTTCAATTGTTGACTGCATATCTCCAAATCAAATATAACCATCTAGGACCAGGGTGATTATAGTTTATTTAAATCATGTGTATTTTCAGCCAACATCATCACACATAAAAGTACATGTGCAAGTACATTCTGAATCAGATATGGTTTCCATATCACCAGAAGCATTCTGCCTACATTCTTCCATAAAGAACATTAAAACAACCAACTGGACATCATATCTCTTTGACTTACTCCATGCTTAACATTAAACAATTTGTTAAGCATTCCTTTTCCTTTCCATGCATCCTTTTCTTTTATTGTATTCAACAACCAACCTCATGCTCATGAGTCATTAGGTTGTATGTGTTTGTGCTAAAGAACACCGTTAAGCAATAGGTCATGAAAGAATTCAACTGGAATAGATATCGGGGTCTTCTCTCAGCATACTTTAAACTTCTATAAGTTCTTACCTTATAATTGTCTGCTCTCTCTTGAAAGTTAGAGTTGCAAATGGCTTTTTTAATGTGCTCTTTCTCAGTGATGACAAAAGGAACACAAAGATACAGTTCAATGTCTTGGCTTCTATCTTTCTGTTCTAACTTAACCTTGTTTTTTCTGACTGTCCTCTTGTGTGTGGAGAATTCCTGCAGCCCCAGAGATAAATCAACAGTCAGACATGGAAGCAGACCTTCAGAGCAGAGGTGGGATGCTACTGGTTCAGCCCGGTTCTATAGAACCTGTAGCTGCAAAGAGCAGCTGACACCGAAACGGTTCGGTGTTTGGCCCACCCACCTGCCCGGCTCTAGGCTGTCCTTTATTCCCTGCTTTTCCCTCCTCAGTTGCTTTGCACAGCACAGCTGGGGTTGAAAAAGCAGGAAATGAGGATTTTCAAATGCTGCACACACGAGCGCAGTGCTTGTCAGCTGTCCAGGTGGTACAGCTGATGATTTCTTGCAAATGCTGTATACACGCATGTTATGATTGTCTGCAGTTTGGAGAACTGGCAAATTGCTCCACTGGCTGGCCCCTCCCCTCCCCATCCACTCACTCGTTACCTGGCATGCGAGCCATCCAACTTGCCTGGTTTGGTAAATTGCTATTTTTCCTTTTTTTCCCCTGACCATCAACTGTTCTGCTCTGCGGGAGATTTAGATTAGCTAGAAAGCAAGAAATCCTTGGATTTCTTGCATTCTAGCTAATGTAAAAGTAGAGCCGAGCCTTCCTTAGGACTGAAGCTTTTCAGTGCAGACTCAGGTAGCCAACTGCAGATAGATAGATCTTTAAGTTAATCTGTGATTCTGTGAGCAACTCAAGCTGCCTGCCTGCTTTGCCTGCTTTGGGGTAAAAGTTGCTCTTTTTTAATAAAAAAATCAATATTTACATAAATATTTATAATATTTATGTTCAAGCCATGCCCAGCCAGTGACTTGACCACCAAGCGATGCCCAGTCAGCAAGCCATTCCCACCCAGTCACATGACCACTAAGCCACACCCCCAGAACTGGTTGTTAAGAAATTTGTATCCCACCCCTGCTTCAGAGGGTTCAGCAGATTCTGACCAGTTCTGGAGAGCTGATAGCGGAAATTTTGAGTAGTTCGAAGAATTGGCAAATACCACCTCTGACTGACCCCGCCCCCATCTATTCTCTGCCTCCCGAGTCCCAACTGATCAGCTGGGTCTTCTTTTGTTGCCCTGCACAGGAAAACAGAGTTGGAAAGCAGGTTAGTGGGGTGGGGAGGGAATGGGGATTTTGCAGTCTCCTTCCCCTGCCATGCCCACCAAGCCATGCCCACCAAGCCATGCCCACAGAACTGGTAGTAAATTTTTTTGAATCCCACCACTAGTCATCACCCAATAGGCAACAAATATTGTAAGAGAAACAGACAGAGATACAAATATGAAGTGGCATAATCCAACCATAAATTGTCTATGGTTTCCTATTTGTTCAAAATAAGTTTTAGCTGATTTAACTTTATTCTGCCACTAGATTCTGCCCAGATACCATCTGTTGTGATTTCATTTGGTGGTCATCTGTATACCCTTCTGAGAAACGTATTTGCTCGGGTTTGTTTGCATTTCTCTGTTGTCCAATTTGCTGGAAATCTTGAGAATAAATGCATTTTTTCTGATTAATAAAGACATCCAAACGGTTCTTCAGCCAAATGCTTAGATTAGGTTAAAAGATAAAATGAATTAATTGCAGTGGTGTTTTCAAACTAGGCAGAGGGTTGAATGTAATCCTAGGTTGCTACCTCTTTTGTTGATACTGTATTTGCACAAATAAAGTGCTATCCAACTTGTGACAATGTCAGATGGTATAGAAACCTATGGTTTCTGTGCCTAAGAAATTTTATTGAAATAAATGCATTGCTGGGATATGCATGCTTTGCAGTCTGCAATTTTAATGATTAGGAAATTATTATTTTTTTATATATTTTGATAGGCTAAGGTTCTGGAGCTAGATGTCCTTGAGATTTTCTCCAGATCTAAATCAGGCTTTTCCTAGTGTGGTGCTCTCCAGATGGGCTGAAACCATATTTGTTAAAAATTCAGCTGGTAACACCAAGGCATGCTAAGTAGTAATAACTTGACCTTATTGTCTGAGAATTCTGGAAGTTGTAGACTTCAACACACTGAAATACACTAATAAATGGTTAGGCCTTATTTCCTCATTCCTAGATTTCAAAGGACACATTAAGGTTCCAGCATGTTCAAAACTCAGAAGACAAAACTACTGGTCCCAATGGCCAACCCAAATTGGATCCTGCGATACATTAAGAGCCTGATGCTTAGTTTAAGAGGGTTCAAAAAATTATTGATTCCCATTTTCCTTCAAGAAGTTGATTTCCCTTCCATTTATCTTGAAACGGGGACTTAAGGTTTCTATGGAGATTCTCAATCATTCAGGTCATGGCTGTCCCAAAGGTTCTTTTCAAAAGGCAACTGGACTTGGTTTTTTCTTTGAAGTTGTTTCGCTTGTTATCCAAGAAGCTTCTTCTTCAGAAGTGAAGAAGCTTTTTGGATGAGAAGCAAAATATCTTCAAGGAAGAAACAAAGTCCAGTTGCCTTTTGAAAAAGGACCTTTGGGACGAATTGAAGGTTCCTTCAGTTCTACTTCAGCAGTCCAATAACTTGTTCTATGTTTATCAACCTTGAGTTGTTGTAGACTGCAGGATTGGGGATGGGCACCTAGTTTCCTGAGCTGAAGGCCTTGTTTGATCTTTGAACGCAGTGGCAGAGGCCGCCTTCCAAAAAACAGTAAATGTGGCCAACCAAAAATATGTGGTTTAATTTCATTTAATTTTATAATCCACAGAATAACTTATCAGTCATATGTGTCATGATTTCCCTCTAATATAGAAACAACTTTTGGCGCTTTTGGAGGAGTCATAACCAAACCTTTTAATACATGTCTGTCTATATTGAGCTGTGGTGGCGCAGTGGTTAGAATGCAGTACTGCAGGCTACTTCTGCTGACTGCTGGCTACCTGCAATTTGGCATTTCGAATCACACCAGGCTCAAGGTTGATTCAGCTTTCCATCCTTCCGAAGTTGGTGACATGAGGACCCAGATTGTTGGGGGCCATTTGCTGACTCTGTAAACTACTTAGAGAGGGCCGTAAAGCACTGTGAAGCAGTATATAAGTCTAAGTGCTATTGCTGTATAGCATAGATTATATTTTTATCATTTTGACCATTGACTATTCTGCCTATGTGTCGCCTGAAAAGAGGCTACCTGATTGTAGGAATCCTTAGCATTACACAGTTTACTCTTTTTCTGTGCCACTTTAATACTTTAAATTTTATATCAGTATTGCCGTTTTGTTTTATTGCCTTTTCTACCTACGAGATATTGTCAAGTTGCCCTGAAGATATCAGTTGTCTAGGAAAGTGGAATATAGATCTTATATACAAACATACATGTGGTCATATCTCAGCTAATGATGTTGAATATATTTATCTTGCAGTTATTTATTTAGTTGATTTGTCAATTGCTTACAAGATAATAGGTATAAGAATAAACGTGAATATGAATACAGGAAATAGGTATGAATAAATGGGGACAATAGGACAGGGACGGTAGGCATGATGGTGCACTTATGCACGCCCCTTACAGACCTCTTAGGAATGGGGTGAGGTCAATAGTGGATAGTTTGAGGCTAAAGGAGTGGGGGTTAGAGAATGTAACTACAGAGTCAGGTACTGCATTCCAGGCATTGACCACTTTGTTGCTGAAGTTGTACTTTCTGCAATCAGGTTTGGAGCAGTTTACAATGAGTTTGTATTTGTTGTGTGCTCTTGTATTGTTGCAGTTGAAGTTGAAGTAGTCATTGACTCATAGGACATTGTAGCAGATAATTTTGTGAACTACGCTTAAGTCCAACCATAGGCAGCGTAGTTCAAGGTTGTCCAAGCCCAAAATTTCAAGCCTGGTGGTATAGGGTATTCTGTTGCGAGCAGAGGAGTGTAGTACTCTTCTCATGAAATACTTCTGGACTCACTCAATTGTATTAATGTCCGATATACAGTGCGGATTCCAGACAGATGAGCTGTATTCAAGTATTGGTCTAGGAAAAGTTTTGTATGCCCTAGTTAGCAATTCTATATTTCCAGAGGAGAAACTTCATAAGATTAGATTTACAACTGTTAATGTCTTTTTGGCAATGCTGTTACAGTGAGCTCTGGCACTTAGGTCATTAGATATGAGTACGCAGAGGTCCTTGACAGAGTGAGGGTCATCAACGAGGTCATATCCACCTAGCTTGTATTTGGTGTACTGATTTTTTTTACCAATGTGTAGTGCAGAGCATTTGTTGGTTGTGATTTGGAGTTGCCAATTGTTTGACCATTCAGACCCATAATCAAGGTCACTTTGAAGAACAGTAGCATTGTCGGTGGTGTTGAATAGTTATGCTCTGTTAAACATAAGCAAAAGCCATACTGAAGATGTTGTTGAAAACTTTTAGAATATTTCAAACAACCATAACCAGTCCATGGGGACTGAAAAGCACAGCATAAAATTTGAAGTTAATTAATTGAGAAAGGAGCTTGTTGAGGTTTGTTGATTTTAAGCAGCTTCAGAAGCCGAGATCTTTCATTTTTGAACTGTGCAGTAACTGTTTCCACAGGAACTCAGCCCAGCACCACGTCGCGCACTGACAAAGCCACAACGTAGAGATGTGTGGTGTGGGTGTTTAGAATCTCACAAGTTTCTGAATTCTTTCCATCCCTCTCTCTCTTTCGTTTTCTGGCTTTCTCATTAAGTCATTACCCTGGGAATTGCTTGAATCAGAGGTAGCTTAAAGCCTTCCTTGACAATCTTAACCATTGTCCACCTACACAGTGGTACATCGGTTATCATTTCCCTCAATCAAAGCTGTGGAGAAATAGCCTTAGTAAATATGAAATAGGTAAACAATTTATTGGTTTTATTTAATTTATGAACTGCCTAACTCCCAAACAAATTTGGGCAGCTTATAATAAAAACTAACTTAACAAAAAGAAGATGACGACCAGAAGAACAAAATACATAAAATCCCCTGAAGAAATCAAACCAAAATAAAGCAAAGAAAAGAAAAACAAAAAGGGACCTCCATAATCACCCTGCCTCCAAGGCCTGGGAAAACAACAAAAGTATAGGAGAATTCATTCCAGAGGGCAGAAAGTGGGACAGAGTAGCTACACTTTTTGGGTCCCACTTTTTAATTGACAGGACTCAAATGCCCAGAGTTCTCCATTTATATTATTCTTAGAATCTTTGTAATAACTCTGTATGACATTCCAACTATTTATTTTAAAGGAAGAAAGGGATACATATGTCCAAGTTGTGTAGCCTTGGTGGTGCAGGCTGTTAAACACCTACCACTTAGCTCCAGCTGCCTGCAATTAGTGCAGGCTCGAATCCCACCAGGCTCAAGGGTGACTCAGCCTTCCATCCTCCCAGGGTAGGTAAATTGAGGACCCAAGATTGTTGGGGGCAATAAGCTGACTTTGTAAAAATGCCACTGGGGGGGGGAAGCCCTAGTAATAAGCTGGCATATACAATAGAATGAAGGCTATTGCTGAGCACATTGGATTGTGCTCCAAAGTTTGTAAGCCGTCCTGAGTCCCCAGAGAAGGCCGGCATATAAATGTGAATTAAAAAAAAATGATTTGTTTTAGTGAAATTAAAATTGGGACTGGGAGCTGCTAGCTCATTACTGTTACCTGCTCCAACTCTCCTACTTTATGTTTGTTGCACATACAAAATAAAGGGAGGTTATATCTAGATAATCTCCTTGCTGTTTATCGTATGCATATTCAGTATATTTGCAGACACTTGTTCGATGGAATAAGTATGATTCTATTGGAAAAAAAGCTGGGCTGAACAGAATGTGATGGATTAAGTAATATGAAACAGTTTCACATTCTTCCTTTTTAACTCAGTCCTCCCACACAGAGTTCACACACAGTCTTGGCTTAAAGTGTTGCATGAACTCAATCACTATGATTTGTACACTACAATTCATGACCTAGCATGTTGTATAAATCCAGTCACTAGTGTTTTATGTAAAGTTATGGGCAGCCATATACAGTAAATCTATTTAATAAATTAATCAGTAAATAAATAAATAATCACAGTTAAATAGCCATGTTATTCCAATCACAAGCTGCTTCTTCTGGATGTGGAACCACCATTGGGGATGGTGGGGATCATCCTTGGGAAAGGAAATTAGACAAGGAACATGTTTTTGTTGTGAAGCAAGAGGTGCCCTGTGGCCTTGACATAGGATACACTCCTGATAGAAACTGGGGAACAGACAATTCTGATGTATGGCAGAAAAAGTCAAATCCCAGCTGTATAAAATGTTAAAAGGCCATCTCAGGATACCTCATGTTGGGATCAGCAGAAAAACATTAGACAATTTATAGTATGTAATTGTCCTGCAACCTATAAGCTAGCCTATTATTTTCAGATATGGGACAAGGTGTTGCCCTATCAGCAAGACTGCTAGCATCAGTGGAAGCAGGTGCCCTCCTGTCCTTGGCCTCAGGTTGCAATTACCTGGGTTGGCTCAGGCACACAGCTGCTTTTTCTCCTTGAGAAAAGCAGCCAGTTCAAGCATGTCTGCAGAGCCTGAACTGAGTTCTGTAAAAACAGACAATATAAGGTGTTCCATTGCATCAAACCATTGAAAAGCACAACTGCTCCATCCTTTTCATTAAAGGTTGAAACATTGCTTGGAATTTCAAATAAATAACTATAAATAACTAGCAAGTTTGGAGAAAGGGCTTTGTAGAAGGGCTTTCACAATGGAGGATTTAGCTCTCTTGAACCATAAAAATTCCATATTGCTTTTAAGCAAGTATGTAGAACAAGAGTCTTCAAACTTGACAGCTTTAAGACTTGTGGACTTCAACTCCCAGAATTCCTCCTCCAGTCATGTTAGCTCAGGAAATCTGGGAGTTGAAGTCCACAAGTCTTAAACTTGCCAAGTTTGAAGACCCTTGATGTAGAACATATTTGTTGGATTATTGAGAAACTAATTAATTTTTTAAATTTGATTACAAATTAAGTCTTCTGAATGGCTTATGGCAGCATATGCACTTCTCTCCATTTCTCCTCACAACTGTTTTATGAGCTAGGCCAGGTTCAGGAAGATTCAGTGGCCTAAGGTCACACCGGGAGCTACATTGCTGAATGTACTTTTGTGATTATCCAACAGCCAACTGTTAACAATATTGATGTTCTGTTCAAATTTGAGGCATATAAATTGATGGTTTGGGGAAAATAATGGAAAATGTAAAAAAACTGTAATGGAAAATCATCTTAAATGAATACTGCATTATGGAGTCCCTGATGTTCTCTGAGCTTAGTTGTTTGCTTGCAAATATTTCATTACCCAATAATGCAATATTGTACTGCACTGCTAATACAAAACAATATTGTGTTACTAAACTAGTTTTACAACTCCAAAGCTCCATTTCACAATATCTTATAATTGGAAGGATTACTGTGCCTAATGTCTATAGTTTCAGGAAGAGAATATATATATTTCTTATATTCTAGTTAGAGATAGAATAACACTTGAGAACAACCTCTTTTGATTTGTGTTTTGATTGGATGAAATCTGCACCAAATAGAGCTGTAAATTTTGATAATGAGGACAACATACCTGTATCTGTAATAGGTTGCAATGCTCAGATATGCAGGGATGTTGCAAAATTTAGGCCAGATAGAGCAAAAAATGTTTTGCACTCTTCACACAGTGGGCGTTGTTTTTTTCTGCAATTGTGGCTAAAAACAGATCTCCCACTTCTATAAATCAACAGAGCCCAATTTGATACAAAATTTCCTCTTTTTTTCTCTCATTAGCAACATTGCAGTGATGTGTCCAGGATCAATGTATCTCAAAAAAGGGGCAGGAAATCATCTGAATATCTGCATAATCAAGAATTCAGTTTATGACCTGTACCTTCTCAGGTTCAAAGGATGGAACCTAATCTATATCTTCACCCCATTCTTTTGGCTCAAGAAGAATATAGAATATAGTAGTTGGTCTCTTAAGAAATGTCATGTTCTTCTCATTTTCTTGAAGTGCAGGTCTGCTTTTTTCAGATTGACCAAGTGTTGATCTGTTGGCTGCAACAGGAATAGACCAGCTGGCTTGTTGGTGGGTTTAGAGAGAGTGACTGGCATGAAATCATCCCGCTGGCTTTCATGGGATTAAGATGGGACTAAAATTCAGTCTCCTGGTTTCTAGGTGCCTTTTTTCCCCTCCTGACACACCTATTCTCTTCTCTCAAACCAAATATGTCTGTTTTGCCATTTCCATTTATTCTGATCCTTTTAAGTTTACGTTTCTCCATTGTGGAAATTTCAATACTACTTCCTCTTGTACATATAATAATCTTGTTGCTGTTATGGGTGATGAGATAGGATCAAGGAGATTCCTGAAACATGCTTGGAAGAGCTACAGGTGTAGGTCAAGATACTGGACATTTATCCATGTGGTTGCTAGCTATTGGGCTTGACCCAATGGCATGTAATTAATTCTCTCTATGCAAAAAACACAAAACAAACATGGATTGGATTACATGAACTTTAAGGTTAAAGAGCAGAACAGAATAACAGGGACCTTGGAGGTCTTCTAGTCCAACCCACTGGTCAGGCAGGAAACATGTACCATTTCAGACAAATGGTTGTCCAATTTCTTCTTAAAAACTTCAAATGTTGGAGCTTTCATAACTTGTGGCTTAATGGTTCTCACTGTCAGAAAATTTCTCCTTAGTTCTATGTTGCTTCTCCTTGATTAGTTTCCATCCATTACTTCTTGCCCTGCCCTTCAGTGCTTTGGAGAATAGCTTGACACCTTCTTTGTGGCAGCCCCTGAGATATTAGAACCCTGATATTATATCACCCCTAGTCCTTCTTTTCATTAAATTAGACATACTCACTTTCAGCAACTTTTCTTTATAGATACTCTCCAACTATGATTTGAACAAGTACATTCCTCTCCCCTTTTCCTTCTGAGCTGGTCTAAACTTACTAGCGGAAGAGCCCAAGAAGTATGATGTGGCACTGAGGAACGTGAACACACCCTACAATTACTCAGTTGTCATGTTGTGGTACGAAGTGCATTTTAGAGACAATGTAATTGTGCTACAGGATAATGAAATGATTACAAGGAAGGGTGCCTCCACTCTACTAATTAAGGCATTTTTACACTGTTTTTTTTATTTTGATGCTGAAAAAGAAAGAGGCAAACTCTCAAAAATGTGCAAGGCACTTTTATTGTTCTTCATTTTTTAAAAATTTGTGTAGAGTACTTAATTTTTTCACTTCTATTAATTCCTAATCTGCATAGTATTTACATTGCCAAAGGATTCTGTCTCATAGGTAAAATATTTGCATTACATGCTGAAGGTTTTCTATTTCCTCCATGGCATCTCTTGGTAGAGACGGGAAATTCCAATCTGTAGCTTCTGGTATGTATAGAGGTATGTTTTCTACCCTGGTGTATTTGAATGCAACTCCTACTGACTGTGCTAGGAATCATGGGAGTTGTAGTTCAACATACTTGAAAAGGTATGAAAGGGGAAGACTGCTTAATAGTAAATGAAAATTTAAAAAGAAATGAAAAATGAGATACTCTTTGAAGATGCATTCAAACATTCAGTTTGAGGAAGTTAATTAAGGGGTTCTCAAATCAGGATCTCCCCACCAGTTCACAAAACTCACACCAGTTTTTGCTTCATGCTTTGACTGGGCAAACTTGAAGCAGGAAGTGTGCTGCTGTAAGGTTGGAGAAAACCTGTGCTACATAGATTAAAAAGGGATGTTAAATTCAATTTCATTGAGGGCCGCATCAGGGTTGAGTTTGACCTTGAGGGGCTGGGGTGGGCATGGCCAGCTCAATGACACTCGTGTCAGGGGCACTGTCAGCATTCCAGAAAACCTCCACTCCAACAAATAACTCCGAGACAGACATCCTCTCCAAGTTTCTTTTTATTGGAGTAGTAAACTGGCACATCTGGGAAATCCCGAATCTGAAATTTCCAGGTTTCCTTGCAATAAGTAAAAAATTATAAATCCCCCCCCCTGCACCCCTCATTGCATCACATGCCCCAATCACCACCCGTCCCAGCTTGAGATGTGCTCTCAACCAGGTGCAGAAATAACATGACCTTGACTTAGAAGAAGAATGCTATTATGTTTAACCGCTTACACTCCAAGAAATTCCCCCCTCAAGAATGTGGCAGTGTGGAAGCGTCTGGTGCTAATATGGCTTCCAAAGCTGACAGGCACCTATGGTGGCCCAAGGGCTCTGCCAGTGAAAACGGGCTCCAAAGCTCCATTTCCAGCTGTGATGACCTCCTGCAACCCTCTTCCAGCAAAAACAGAGCTCAGGAGGGCTGCGCATAGCCCTCCTGAGCTCCGTTTCCAGCTGCAATGGCCACCTGCAACCCTCTGACAGTGAAAATGGAGCTCCGTTTTTGCTGGCAGAGGCACCGTGGGCTGGTCCTTCACTGTTTCCAGGGTGGCCCCATGAGCCAGATCTGGGCACCCCACGGGCCAGATTTGGCCCATGGCAGGGGTGGGATTTAACCGGTGTTACTACCGGTTGTTTTACATGCGCCTGACGCACGCTGCGTGCACATGTAGAAAAACATCAGCTGTGCCGCCTGGACAGCAAACAAGCGCTGCGCGCGGGTGCGCAGCTTTTGAAAATCCTCTTCTTTCCTGCTTTTTCAACCTCAGCTGTGCTGTGCAAGGGAGCTGAGGTTGAAAAAGCAGGAAATAAAGAACAGCCAAGAGCCCAGGCGAGCGGGTGGGTCAAACAGACGACCAAAAGGTCATCACACCAAACTGGTTTGGTGTCTGCTGCTCTTCAGAGCTACCAGTTCTATAAAACTGGGCCGAACTGGTAGTATCCCACCCCTGGCCCATGGGCCTTGAGTTTAATACCCCTGGATTAAAATATCATTGGAAGTGTATATGTATTTCTTGCTCAACCAAACCCTACTGAAACCATTAGTTTATTCATGAGGACAATGCACAAATTCATTTATCTTCCTATGAGATTGCAGCTCTCAAAACTGGAGGAACCCTGAGTTAATTTGTATTGTGCTTGACCACTTCAAGAAAAACTTCCCTTTTCTGTAGCAACAATTTTCTGCTCATAATAAAATATGTAATATTTAAAAGGAGTTTTTAAAGTATCCCAAAGGCAGTAGTCTCAATTCAACTTTGTTTCTGGAACTAAAACAAGAATCCATTCTTTTCCAGGGTAGTCTTGCTGTCAAATATTCATTCTGCGGGACATTCTTCTGACTTTAAGGTTGTGAAGTATTTATTACAAATCTTGTGGAGCAAAATATGTTTGCTATATGAGGCCAGTATTTCTCTACCTTGGCAGCTTTAAGATGTGTGCACTTCAACTTCCAAGATGCTGACAAGGGAATTCTTAAGAGTTGCCAAAGTTGAGAAATAGTTGCAACTTCATGTAACCTTTTCATTTGATCTTCTCTAAGCTCAACAGATCCAGCTCTTTTCTAGTTTCCTTGTAGGACGTATTCTCCAAGCCTCATAACAACTTCAGTACTATTTCTGGAGCTTTCCATTTTATTGACAACAAACTACTGTATTGTCCCTTAGAAATGGGTGAGTCTTCCCGAAGAGAATTCATCAAAGCAGAATTGAATTTTCTTATCATTTATGGGTACCTCTATTAATGAAGAATTGCATTGAAGTTTCAACTACTGCATTATACTGTGAATGACACTCGGCTTACTTTCTACTCCCCACCCTTCCACGTTCTTTTCATTTATGCTATCAGTTCAAGATCTTCCATCTTCTGTTTTTGTTTCTGATTTTTCCAAACTAAATGCACTGCTCTCTGCTCATTTGATGAAATTCATTGTGCCAAGATCATCTTGAATTTTTTTTCTATCTAGTTTAATAGGGAAGTTCAGTTTTGTATAGTATAGAACATTTAGCTAAATCTCTTACCTTGACATGCTATATTTCTATTTGCATAGAATTTTATTTTTTGCTTAAAAGGTAAAGGTAAAGGTTCCCCTCGCACATATGTGCTAGTAATTTCTGGCTCTAGGGGGTGCTCATCTCCATGACAAAGCTGAAGAGCCAGCGCTGTCCAAAGACGTCTCCGTGGTCATGTGGCTGCATGACTAAATGCCAAAGGTGCACGGAACGCTGTTACCTTCCCACCAAAGTGGTCCCTATTTTTCTACTTGCATTTTTACATGTTTTCAAACTGCTAGGTTGGCAGAAGCTGGGACAAGTAACGGGAGCTCACTCCATTATGTAGCGCTAGGGATTCGAACCACCAAACTGCTGAATTTTCTGATCGACAAGCTCAGCATCTTAGCCCCTGAGAACTAATTTATAACTCTTCTTCTCGATTTTCTAAATTTCTGTGTGTAGGGCAGGGGGTGTCAAACTCAAGGCCCGTGGGCCGGATCTGGCCCATGGGGTGCTTAAATCTGGCCTATGGGGAAACAGTGAAGGACCAGCCAATGATGCCTGTGCTAGTGAAAGTGGCTACTGAATTAGATCTCTTGATAAAAAGCTTTGTACCATTTTGCTCTGAGCTCCTTTGGAATAGGCTTCAAGGGGCTGCTCAAACAGGTTTATCAAGTGGTGCAAGCAATTTATGTGAATACTCTAGATGTTGTTGTAGGGTGAAACTCTCCACAAAAGCTGGGCAGACTTTCTTGAGTAACAGTCTCAGAGAAAACAAAGTATGTGGGGGAGGGCAGGGGGAAGGCAGTGCGTGGCTTCATTATGTCCAATGCTGGAAAAGAAATTTTGAGTACCGATTGTAAGTACCGAAGCATTTTAAGTGATTTGGATGTCAGCTGAATCTGTTTTTTTAAGCATTAAAGGCTTCCCCCTCTTATCTTTATGACTTTAGCAACATTCCCATTTGTGTTAGCTTCTTACTAACTGATGATTCCCCCGCCCCCAGGTTTTGGATTGTAGTACAAATTTAGTATCTATATATATCTACACACATGCACGGTTGTGTTCTTCCCATAGCCCTTGGAGCTGTGGTAATATGGTGCCATTAAAGAAGGCTAGATTCAGTAATGAGTCCTGGCACCTCTTCCAAAATTCTTCTTTGAGAAGTTCTGATTTTGCTCACTGATATAAAACAGATTGAAAATGTATACTGTAGGAAGATGGAATCTATGTTTGTTCCTGAAAATGAAAATGAAAAGGCATCTCCCTCTCTTTTAGAGAACAATTGATTAGGAAGTGCTCCTGCTTTATTTTATACCTCTTGGATAACTTCCATGAACCAATCAGCCTTCCCAATTACTGCCTGTCCAACATGAGTTTTCATATCCTGTCATCACCAGCCAGCATGTTCATGATGGCTTACACAGCCATGCTTCTTGAAGATACTGGAGGTTGTAAGTTATAGTCCATCACATCTGTAGGGTACCAGGTGGGGAACAACATATTTCATTCATTTAACACGACACTTTATCAGGCCCAATTTAGATTTATATATTTTGGCTTAATCAGATATACTTCACGCTTATGTGCTTCGTTGTACACAAAGATATGAGCACTATAGTGGATCTTGTCCATCATTCGATTCCCACAATGGCCAATCTAGAAGCCTTGAAAATGACTACTAAGAAAATGGCACCCATTTCAGCACACTCATATGTTCATGTTTCTGAGCTACTGGTATTCAGATAGCTGTCTGCTTTACTAATTTTTGTAAAATTATCTTCTATTTGGTTTAATTTGTTTTGAAACGATATAACCATCTAACATAGAAACCTAGTGTGGAAAAGACAGTTTAAACCATTGGCTCTAGCTGATTGCTCAGTTAGTGAAGGATCTAGTGCATCTCTAAAATATATATCTATCCAACATCTATTTGAACATATCTAGGTAAGGGAAGAGATGTGATAAATTCATAATGTATCCTTTTGATTTTTAACAAGTTTTTTCTAACGTTCAGTTAACATCTGTCTTCCTGCTACTTGAATCTATTGTTTCATATCCTGTGTTTTAGGATCACAGAGGTTATGGGCCTCCGTGTGACACTGTGCTTTCCTTCTCAATAATCTATTCTGAAAACATTGCATTTTCTCAACTGCTTTGTGTAGGATTTAATTTCCAGGCCTTTGATCATTCCTGCTCCTGTTCTTCACACCAACTCCGGATGTCTGGACCTTCTTAAAACGTGTTCATGTCCAAGCTTGAGTGGAACTGTTTCTTCCTGTTGTCTGGAAACAGTGCTACTCTTGATATATCCCAAATCTTACATTTGCCTTTTTAGCAACCACAGCACACTGCAGACTATGAGCTTTGTCACAAAGATGCCTTCATAATCATTGTTCTGCTGTGTTCCTGCACCATCTTGATTTTTATATTATATGGACTACTTAAGTACTCTTCAATAGTATTTCAAGTAAGGTGGTATTTTTGCTGTTACGTGGCACCATCCAACAGCACCTTAACAAGTGCAAAATGTATTAGGCTCTGTCATCCGTTATCTCTGAGTTGGAAAGCCAACTCATTGTAGTTATTAAAGGTGCTAGGCTAGAGCTGGGAGTCCATGAGTTCCAATCCTAACAGAGGTTGACTGGGTAACTTTGGGCTTTTTAGGTTCTCTCAGCCTTAGAGAAAATGTAATGGCAAATCACTACTGAAAATATTACCAAGGAAGTTGCACGAGCTTGTCCATGCAATCATGAGGATCAAAACTGACCTGAAGGCACAAGAAACAATGTAACAACAAAACATTTTTGAAGTGTCTAAGAATGACTGGGAAGAGAAGACATACTCAGAGAAGGAGTTGGCATTGGAGATGGTACCCCAGCTCCGCAACTATAAAGATATTTACTTGCAGGATCCAATCTGAGTTAGACCAGAGGTTTATTCTTCCAAGCTTTGGGGCTTGTGCTGGAGTCCATCCTCATGGAACCTGTTTCTCCCCGAAATATGTGTATGTGAGAGAAGTTCCCTGAGGATGGGCTCTAGCACAAGCCCAAAAGCTTGGAAAAATAAACTTCTGGTCCCAGTGAGTCACTCAGATTGGGTCCTTCAACGTTATCCTGAAACACATGTATTTGCAAGATATTTACTTGTTCATCTTTCTTTTTCTTTTTTGTAAAGGAAGCTAGGAGAGGAACCTGTGGGGGGAATCAAGGGATGTGTCTAGGGACACATTATTTTTGTGGACACTTCACCACTACTCTTGTATTAGCAGATATGTCTGATAATATTGACTTTGACATTTGCATGCCAAATCTGTGGCCTTTTGTGCCTTTTTCCAGAATAGTAATTCCTTCACTGATTAAATACACCACGTAAAAGCCAGTAACCCCCAAAGAACAGGTGTTTGACCAAACTGAAAGAACCTGTTAATCCCGTACCTGATGTATGTAATAGAAACTTTGACTTAGTCATCAGCAGTAGAGGATTTCCAACACACATAAACATATGCATGCACACTTCTTGCTAAGAAGCGGGCAGATACTGGTATTTGTGCAAAGCATCCACTGAAGTGGAAGATCAAGTACAACCAGTTGATGTGAGACAATTAAACTTGGCATTTTTCCATTAAAACAATTCTTATATTGATGGAGATTAGAGAGACAAATGAAATGAAATTAATCTGAAAAGAAAGAAAAGAAAAAGAAAGGAAGGAAAGAAGAAAAGAAAAAGAAAGAAAGAAAGAAAGAAAGAAAAAAAGAAAAAGATCCTATAATATAAGATGTTTGGTTTATGTAAGAGTCACATCTTCAGTTCTAAAGAAGCAGCATTCACAATGGTCAATGTGGTTGGGCCATGTACACTCAAGTTTGTGGGCTATTGCTATGCAGCTCTTCATTCTATTTTGTATCTGAACCAGAAGTCAAAAGGAGTCCTGTAGCACTTTTTCAGATCAGCTAATTTTTATTAAAAAGCATATGCTTTCATGAACTACATGAAAACCTATGCCTTTTAATGAAGTTTGTCATATAGGAAATCATGATTATCAGAATCCAAAGAATTCAGGAAATTAATCATTTTATATTTATATTTATTTATTTTAGTAGTGTCACTCAGCTTTTGGAATCCAGTAGTCCCTATTAAAGCTCCCATTGAAAATAAAGAGGCATAATTTTAAATGACCTACTAAAGGAGAATATTTGTAGCTCAGAGTTGATATGAGGGGTCCTTGGTGCACTGAGGAGCACTGATGATGTTACCTAGTTTGGGTAATGAAACATTTAAAATGACCTGATTGATTATATGGAATATATGGCATTCCCAGGAGTCTTGTCCAACACTAGCATTCAAAAGCATCAATAGTCTTCCTATGTTGCTTCTTCAAAGACCAACTTTCACTTTCATAGTGTCTCACAGGGGATATCATTCCTTGCATGACTCTGATCTCTGTAGGTAGAGATATATCATAGCATCTGAATATCTTTTCTAAAAAAAATTTAAAATCTAAATCAGTCTAGTTTAACTTAAACATATTTATTTAATGTAATCAATTTATAAGATGCCTCAATCACTGTAGCAGTTCTAGGCAGCCTTTTATAAACAACAGCAACAAAGAAAATATTCAGTGCTAAGCTTAACACCCTGCATTTGGAAAATAACCAGCATAAATCCAAACAATTGGTCTCAGAAAGTATGGTTACAACTCTCCCTGCTGTGCTGTCCCATGGTGTGGTGAAAGAGCCAGGCCTTCTCAAGAATTGGGGCCATCTGGACGTTGGGGTGGAGGGCAGAGGTGGTATTCAGCAGGTTCTGACCAGTTCTGGAGAACCGGTAGCGGAAATTTTGAGTAGTTCGGAGAACCAACAAATACCACCTCTGCCTGGCCTCCTGAGTCCCAGCTGATCGGCTGGGTCTTCTTTTGTTGCCCTGCACAGGAGAATGGAGCAGGAAAGCAGGTTAGTGGGGTGTGAAGGGAATGGGATTTTTTTTTAATTACATTTATATGCTGCCTTTCTCCGGAGACTCAGGGCGGCTTACAATTTTTGGGATGCAACCCAGTGTGCTCAGCAATACGGTAACCTTTCTCCAGAAGTGGGGAGGAAATGAGAATTTTGCAGTAACCTTCCTCCAGGAGGTAATGGAGATTTTAAAGTATCCTTCCCCTGCCATACCCACCAAGCCACGCCCACCAAACCAAACCACACCCACCAAGCCACACCCACAGAACCGGTAGTTAAATTTTTTGAATCCCACCACTGGTGGAAGGGATGGTGTTAGATTTGCATGAAGAGTCAGACGCAGAGTGCTTCAGTGAAGAGTTTATTAGTGACTACAGCTCATAACAGACCCGATTTGGCTGGGCTGCGGCTGCTACTTATAGCCAGCAGCCGCAGTTGCCAGCCAATCAGGGCGCAGGGTTTTCCCGCACTTTTTAAACCAATCATTTCTGACATTTTACAAGAACAGTTCAAACTTAACCAATGACATTCAAACCTGCATACATAACAGATGGGACTGCTGTGCCTGAGGCAAGAATGGCCACAGAGAAGACCTGTGTCCAAAGCCCACTGAACTAGCTTTGTTTTAATGATGGAAATTTAATGATGGAATGATGAAGCATTCTGACCCTGCAGAATTTACTAATCGGACAAAAGCAATCTATAAAGAGAAATATAAATGTTGCTGATCTGTAATTAAATCTCAACCTAACATAAAAATGAATTCCAGCTGACTTCCTTTCCCTCTCCTCAACCTTTATGCATACATAAAACAGCATGCACAAAAAAGGGAAGTCTGTCAAGGGAAAATCAGTACAATGATGGTAATGATTCTTTTCCTATGCATACAAGGATCTATGGAAAAACAGTGCTTACAGCAGCTTTTTCTGCCTGTTTTTCTCTTAGCTCAGAAATTTAAAAAGTAGAGAGTTTATTCAAAATCTGGACTGCTTTTAGGGGAGAAAACGTGCAAACTAAGCCAAGGCCTAAGCAGTTGGTATTTAAGGCAAACTCTTTCTGAGAGGCAGCTTCATTGAAAGGAAAGGAATCAGCTGAAGCCACCCTTTAAAGTGTTTGAAGCCAAGTGGAGGGAGACATTTGTCCTGGGATTGGAAGACTCATTTTCATTAATGTACCCAGAATTTTCTGTGTTCATCTACTAACATCTGATATTTTCCAGATGTATTGGATACCAGATGAAATGGCCATTGTGGTAGAGGATAATGGAATAGCATTCATCTGCAGATAAGCAATTTGGGAATGTTGACTTCAGTTGTCCATCATCTGTGATTCTTTAAAAAATTACCTGCCATGTTGACACTCTTGATGAGACAGTCTGAACCTGGGACATTTTGTATGCCCTTTGCCCTCCTCCTTTGCATGTCCTTGAAGAGCCCTTGACAGCCACATTGAATCAAATGGACAAATAATGTGCTGTAGCATAAGGCAGTGAATGAAGGAGCTAAAACATATGCCCATGTTTTATTTCTCAAGTACTTTGAACCTTGCTAGAGCTCCAGCAGTCCAATACCAGTGACTTCATAGTGGTGACTTTTGGATAAAGGAAACGATTGACATGTCCTCTGCTGTCTTTTAATGCCACTGTGATGGAGAGAGTAGAACAATTTCCCGCCTGGCAATGACACCAAGAGTAATTGTAGCTCCATCAGCTCTGTAATCCAGGCTTGGCACCTCCATCTGAACAGTTCATTTTTCAAATGCATACTGAGCTCCATTTATTCTGCCTATTCCTGCCAGTCTACCACCTGCTTCTTGCCTCCAGGGTATCACGTTTAACATTTGCATGCAGAAAATGTTTTGTTTACTCCCTGGTACCTTTACTTAAAATATTTCCAGACACTAGACTGTAAAAGCACTGTGCTGACCTAGGAAAGAAGTGATGACATAGGAAAAATAAATGACATACTCTTTCTCCCCCAGTCTTCTGGTTTTGCCCAAGTTAGGAAGATGCACGCTCTGAGTTTAAACAGTATAAATCTCCCTTGAGGAGAAATGCTGCATTTTAAAGAGATTGTGGCAAAAGCCACAACATTTAGCTTCTGAAAAACTCAGCTTTTAGAGAACAAAAAACACATTTATTTCCCTCATGGTAAATATGGTGTATTTGTGACAGGCCCTGAAAAAAAAATCTGTCTGCTTATCTGAAGCAGCTCCAGGTTGCACAAGGCCCAGAAATTTCAGAAAATGCGTGGTCTTGCAGCCTCCAAAAAGAGCGGGAAAGCAACCCTAGTTTTTGCACACTTTCTAGAGGGCCTTTTTGCATGACTTCCAGAGAGTCCTGAGGTCTGGCATGTCATCAGAAATGACATGGCATGTCAGAGGTTTGCCATTATTCGGTTAGGAAGACTGGAGTGGCTTAAGACCAATAAACAAACTTATGGAGATTATCATTTTTATATAAACTGTAAGTTTATCTTGTTTTGAAGTACTGTATTATAGTCACCTTACCTGACTATTACGGGTTTTTTTTATTCCATACTTTGATTGTGGCATATTTTTCTATCCCATTCTTGGTGTGAGATTCTAGACAGCCACTGACTATCAAAGATATAGGAAGTGAGGCATTACATTACATTTGATTAGGGATGTCAAACTCAATTTCATTGAGGGCTGCATCAGGGTTGTGTTGGACCTCAGGGTGGCTGGGGGGGGCATGGCCAGGGTGGGGGTAGCCAACTTGACGTCACTCGTGTCAGGAGGGGGCCTGTGGTGGCCCAAATGCTCTGCTAGGAAAAGCAGGCTCCCAAGCTCCATTTTCGGCTGCGATGGCCTCCTGCAACCCTCTGCCAGCAAAAACAGAGCTCGGGAGGGTGTGATCCTCCCGAGCTCTGTTTTTGCTGGCAGTAGCACCATAGGCCTGTCCTTTGCTGTTTCCAGGGCGGCCTTGCGGGCCAGATCTAAGCACTCTGTGAGCCAAATCCTACCCCTGAGCCTTGAGTTTGACAACCCTGCTCTACAGCATTTAGTAGCCCAAAAACATCTTCCTGGTGCAACTGCCAGCTTCAGAGAAGGATTTTTCCCCTCAGGCATCTGTCAGAGAGGAAGAAGAGAAATGACCCAAATAATTATCTGCCCCATCAGTTAATGTTTTTGTGTTGTAAAAATAAATCATCCTAATAAATCATCCTAATACAAAAGTGAATGAAATGTCACTTTAGGTTTGACCCTTAAAATGGATAATATTAGATGCGATGAGCAAAAGATATATGCCAACTTTCTCCATTCTGGTTTTTCAGACGAATCTTTGCCTGCAGACTGATATTATTTTGACAGAATACTTTAGAGGACTGCATCCATTTAGTCTGAATAATAACGTTAGTATTTATTAGCCCCATGTTGCAGATAGAGATTTGAGGCTTAGGAGCGGTAGTAAGACAATATTCTGACTTCATAATAGAAGTGACACATGAACCAGGAAATTTACTAATTTATAAACAATCCCTGGGTTGCTAAATTAAATACAAAAGTCTGGTAATTACATGAACATACCAGTTTTTTTTCTTGTCAATAAAACAAAATTGATTTCCTATTGCATTTTCTGAGATTTTTTTTCACTTCCAATCTAGTCTGTAGACTTGGGATTTTCTCCTGCCCAAATAATAGCCAAGTGTGAACCCACATAATTTGGGCAGCTAAATGCTTCTAATAACTAGAATATAGCACTGGGAAGACAGGTATTTATTTTTTGTTATTTATTTATTAGATTTTTATCCTGCCTTTATTACTTTATTACTTGAGTTATCAGTAACTCAAGGCAGTGAACATATCTGATATCCCCCCTTTTCTACACAACAACAACTCGGTGAAGTGGGTTGGGCTGAGAAAGAAAGTGATTGGCTCAAAGTCACCCAGCTGACTTTCATACCTAAGGCAGGACTAAAATTCACAGTCTCCTGGTTTTTGGCCAGCACCTTCACTACTATACCTAACTGGAACTGAAAATGAACTTTGGATTCTACTAAAACAAGTAGTAAAATCTGTGGTGGTTTAGTACGTCATGTGGTTTGTCTCCCTTGTTTTTTGTGTGACAAATTAATAGAAGAAAAAGAAACGAAAGAGCAGCCAATGTGAATTGCATCAAATTTATGCACAAGCATATACACATATGTGCCTTGTTTGGGGAAGCAACCCAAATATTGGCTCTGGATCAAGTGTGCCAGTGGGGCTGCATATGATTTTGGGAGCACATGTCAAGATTACTTATATAATGTGTTGGATATGAAGAGCTCTGGTGGTGCAGTGGCTAGAATGCAGTACTGCAAGCTACTTCTGCTGACTGCTGGCTGCCTGCAATTTGGTAGTTCAAATCTCACCAGGCTCAATGTTGACTTAGCCTTCCATCTTTCCGAGGTAGGTAAAATGAGGACCCAAATTGTTGAGGGCAATATGCTGACTCTGTAAACCGCTTAGAGAGGGCTGCCAAGCACTGTGAAGTCTAAGTGCTATTGCTATGCTATATTGGATTCCAATGTCTAAGATTAAGACCTTTTGGTAATAAATTTACTGCTTATAACTCTACTCTTTAGATTGTATGATGCACCTTGCAGTAGTAGGATAACCTGCCATGTTGCTTTATTTGTGTACAGGTAGTCCTCAACACTTCACTTAGTGACCATTGGAAATTGTAGCAGCACTGAAAAAAGTGACTTTTACCTTTTTTCACATTTATAACTGTTGCAGCATGCTGGTCATGTGAATCAAAATTTGGATGTTTGGCAATTGACATGTGTTTATGTGGGTTTTGTGACCTTCTGTCAAGCAAAGTCAGTGGGAAGCCAGATTCACTTAACAACCGTGTTTGTAACTTAACAACCTGCAGTGATCCACTTAACAACAGAGGGAAGATGGGGTGTAAAATGGAGCAAAACTTTAAAACAGTCTTGCTTAGCCATGGAAATTTTGCCCTCAATTGTGGTCATAAATTGTAAATGAGGTCGTAAATGAGAACCCAGATTGTTGGGAGCAAGATGCTGACTCTGTAAACCACTTAGGGAACGCTGTAAAGCGATATGTAAGTCTTAAGTGCTACTGCTAAGTGCTAAATCGAGGCATACAATTTTACATTGCAGTTGAAGGAGACTATGACCTCTTACATTTGGAGTGTCCTTATCTTCATCCAGAAGGTTGTTCTTATTTCCAGACTACTGCAAACTGCCAAAGTCCCAGTGTTTTGCTTGGTGTGTTTGTGTACTATGCAATGCATCCTGTGCTGTATTACTTTCTGAAGCAGAGTGCATTAGTCAATTGTTTGCTAGTCAATTTGTAATTGGAATGTCGCCTATGGCAATGGGTCTGCTTTGCACCTATGTTGCAGAATAGAAGAATCTCTAAATGAATTCTGCAAAATAGTTATTGACTAGAGCAGTAGCTGGTCATAATGCAAAAGTAGTAGCTTATGAAGAAGCTTATGAAGGCTTTAATAAGAAAATAGAAACTGGCATCTTTATGAAGGGAGAGTTTTTGTTATTTTCATCTGGGACCAATGACAATTGTAGTCTGGGAACTCTAAACTGGAAATTAGGTTTTTAGTGTGAAAATTAAAATCTGGAGCAAGCAACATGCTTGGTAATTTATACCTTCTCTTACTGGAAAATTTCAGAAGCTGATTTTTCTTCTTAAAATTGTAGTTTGTTGGCCATCAGATTCCAGACCATCTGTGGCTAATTTTGTTTGTTTGAAATAAATTTCAAATTATAGATTATGACAGCAGCTCATTTTAATACGGTAGATTGATAAATTGTAAACCTGCTACATCAGAAAAGAGGGGAATAGGAATACACAAAGTCTAAACCCTCTGTGGCATATTTTTGTCACTTTAAACAGGGCTTCTTGTTTGACCATGGGCTCTGTTTTATCCCTTCCCTCCTCATTTCTTCTTTTTAATAATAATTTTATTAAGCATTAAGTTAAATAGTTAAAGACTAATAGAAGCTACAAAAAATAAAATAAAAAAGAAAAGAATAAAAAGAAAACAAGAAAGTGTGATATATATATATCTGCAGGTCTTGGCGTGTTCGGGTCTTTTCCCATGTAAGACTGAAAGTATATTATTCCCATGTAAGATTGAAAGTGACGTTTTGACGAGGTCCCACTTGCCATCTTCAGGCTGGTACTTTCACCTTCGTGCTTCACAAACATGAAGCTGAAAGTACCAGCCTGAAGATGGCGAGTGGGACCTCATCGAAACATCGCCAAGATACTCTCAATCTTACACAGGAAAAGACCCAAACACACCAAGACCTGCATACAGGTACCAGTGAAAATCTATGATATATATATATATATATATATATAGAGAGAGAGAGAGAGAGGGAGGGAGGGAGGGAGGGAGAGAGAGAGAGAGAGAGAGTATAAGTAATTAAAGGGACGCAATAGCTCAGTGGCTAAGACGCTGAGCATGTTGATCAGAAAGGGCGGCAGTTTGGCAGTTCGAATCCGCAACACCACGTAATGGAGTGAGTTCCCGTTACTTGTCTAGCTTCTGCCAACCTAGCAGTTCGAAAGCATGTAAAAATGCAAATAGAAAAATAGGGACCACTTTGGTGGGAAGGTAACAGCGTTTTTACGCCTTCAGCATTTAGTCATGCCGGCCACATGACCATGGAGATATCTTCGGACAGCACTGGCTCTTCAGCTTTGTAACAGAGATGAGCACTGCCCCCAGAGCCAGAAACGACTAGCATGTATGTGCGAGGGGAACCTTTACCTTTACCTTATTAGTAACAGAATAGCAGAGTTGGAACCCTCAGCTTAAGCAGGAAAACTTATACCATTTTAGACAAATTCAGTCTCTTCTTAAAAACCCCAAGTGCTGGAACACCCACTGTTATGTATGCAGGTTTGAATGTCATTGGTTTAGTTTGAATTGTTCTTGTAAAATGTCAAATAGGATTGGTTTAAAAAGTGTGGGAAAACCCTGCACTCTGATTGGCTGGCAACTGCGGCTGCTGGCTATAAGTAGCAGCTGTAGCCCAGCCAAGTTGGGTCCATTCGAGCTGTAGTCACTAATAAACTCTTCACTGAAGCTCTTCGCGTCTGACTCTTCATGCAAACTTAACACCCACAATTTCTGGAGGCAACTCATTCCACTGATTAATTGTTCTAATTGTCAGGAAATTTCTCCTTAATTCTGTGTTGCCTCTCTCCTTGATTAGTTTCCATCCATTGCTTCTTATCCTGCCTTCAGGTGCTTTGTGGCAGCCCCTTAGATATTGGAAGACAGCTATCAAGTCACCCCTAGTCCTTCTTTTCATTAAACTAGATATACCCAATTCCTGCAACCGTTCTTCATGTTTTAGCCTCCAGTCCCCTAATCACCTTTGTTCCTCTGCTCTGCATTCTTCCTAGAGTCTCAGTATCATTTTTATATCGTGGTGACCAAAACTGGATGTAATATTCCAAGTGTGGTTTTACTAAGGGATTGTAAAGTGATTTTAACACTTCATAAACTTCATGTGATCTTGAATCAAAACAGATCTCCTTAAAATCTTGTCATTCAGTCCTGGTCAGCAAAAGTCCATTAAGGACTACCAGAAATAATTTTTTAAATCTTGATCAAATAAACCACTTTTTATGTCTTCCTTTATTTTTGATAATCTTGATCTTTAATCCCTTCAAATAATATTGTAAAGCTTGTTTTTTAAATTTCTGTTTTGTCCCTTCTCATAAAGTTCTCCAGAACTTTAACAGATCTCTTTTGGAAATCCAATATCAGGAAGTTATCCAAGTTGCTTTTTTTGGTTTGACATTTGTACATTCTTTTTGATTATTAAGACATCAACTGTTTTCATTTGTATATCCAGTTTAACATCTTTTCCCATACCATTCTTGTAGCTTGTCAGTTTTTAAAACCACTTTCAAACCAGACTCAGTCTTGTCTGGTAAAACTTGTTTTTCTTCCAAAACATATTTTAAAATCAGTCCATTTATAATGGTAGACACTTTTAAAGTTAATTTCTGGATCCATATGTCACAAATATGGTACAGTATGTCCAATGTTGAAGTATTTTGCTCCATTCCATGTTAGTAAATCAAATTTAGGCACACTTTCCCTTTAATTGTATCTTTCAGTATTTTTTGGTTACTTCTAGTGTCCAACATTCAAATTCTCATCCTATCATGTTTTCTTTTAAGATTCCAAAGCAAGAACATTTTCCCATGGGAAGGATGCTTATTAATTTCAAAATCTTATTTCAAATTCATCAGGATCCTTAGTTTCTTTATAACTTTCCAAAATCAATGCTATTTACTGTTTATTCTAAAAAAAGAGACTTAAAGTATTCTTACTTATCTTTAAATTTTCATTTTCTAAGGATTAAATGAAGCTCCTGGTGAATGTTGTAAGATTTGTTATTTGAAAGGTTTTTAATAGTTGAAAAGCAGTTAAGAAGCAATATCCAAAACTGATTAAGAAATGGAGCTTGGTAGAACTTTGTGCCCATAAGGCTACACTGAAGCTGGGAACTTGACTCCAAGGGACTTGGCTCATGGAGCCCACTGCAGAAACCTCCATTCCTGCAGCTTATTCACAAGGAGCAGCTCAGCTGTTGGGGTCTCTCCTTTATCTTGGCCAGCCAGAAATCTCTGTCTAGCTGTGAATCTTGTCGCAATGCTTCAGAGATGTCTAGCTCACCATGAAACCTCACTGGAAACTCCCATTCTCTCATTCCTCACATGGATTGTGATATCAGAGACATTGCCTCATTTCTTTCTACGCAAAATAAGAAAAAAATGCATTCATCTGAGAAAAAAGTTTCCGTAATGGTTAATCTTGAAGTTTATAGGCTTTAAAATAGGAATTTACTTAGTAATTTAAATATGATTGAATTTTACAGTGATTATTTTACAGTCAAGCTTTTCACTGTTGCGGTTGCATATTTAGAGCTCCTCAATTTACTCATCTGTTTGTCTGGGGTGGTGATAGTGGTAATTGTTTCCGTAAGTCTGACATCAAACCATACTTGGAAACATAAGGATTCCTACGTGGTTCTACTGTGCATTTCTTTCCATACTAACCTGACTTTGCAAATTGTGTTGAGTGCTCCTTCCCTTTTTACAATGACTTATCAGAATGTTTATTTTGGGTCTGGTTGCAAGTTCAGCCACAAGGAATGGCTGTTGGAAATCACTGAGTCACCTTTCCAGAGAACCCTATTTTCAGACTATTTTAATTGTTGCAAATGTTACACGTGGTGCGTTTGATTTATATTTACATTTGGCCATCACACTTTTTTTATCAAGAAGAATAGGAGGGAGCTTTTTATAGAAGGCATGTGATGGGGTGATGTGAACTTCAGCAGACGTTTTTTGAATTGCTGCAAAAGGAATGACAAACAAAACTCCCAGTTCTGCAATCTTTGAATAAAGAATTGTTAAAAACATGACCTTTTTGTGGAAAACAAGTACTGATTTTCTTTAGCAGAAATATAATTGCTTTGGGTTGTTTTTTTAATCTAAACTGCAAAACAGTGGCAAAGGGATATGAGCCATAACTTGGGACAGCCCATATATATCAAATTGTTTTTGACATATTATAAATACAAGGATTCTAAAAAAGTCCAGGTAATCTCTGACGTGTGATCACAATGGAGGCTGGAATTTCCATCATAAGTCATTCTGTGTCCACATCTGATTTTACAACCATTCTCTATCAGTACATTCCTACTACCATTTTATTTTGCCAATTTTGGCTTTGTAATGATTGTGGGGGGGCAGGAGACAATGAGAAGATTTAAGAGGAGTGGGTGTTGCTCCCTTCTTGGAAGCCTTTACTCAAGCTGTAATTATCTGGATGTGCTTATATATCAGTATTATCTATGGTTAAAAAAACAACAACCCTTCCTTACCCTCTACATCATTTGGCTTGTTTTTTAGGGTCTAAATGCTAGGAATGCCTTAGAAAATGCATTAATTTTTACATACTGCAGAGGATTCTTCCTCAGCATAATGTTCCCCTAGATACGGAGATTACAATTCTCATAATCCATATGCAGAGGTCTATATGCTCATAGAGGCAATGACTATTGTAAAGTCACCCTCCTTAGAACATGGTTTAGGGAACATGGTATCACTTAGATGTTTTGGGACTGCAGTTCTTACAAGACCCAGCAAGTATGGCCTGCAATTATTTATTTTGAAAATTGTAATCCAAAATATCCTTGCTGTAGAGAGTACTTTAGGATCTCAACCACTTGAGGAGTAGATACATCTTGACTCAAGATGTGAATTTGTATGGACTTAAACAATGCACACTGTTGTTTTTTTTTTAAATATTGTGTGCGAATCTGAAGTTTGGCAATCAAGATGTTCTAACTTCTAATGCAGGCATACCCAATTGTAGACTAATTGACATCTGAGTGTTGTGTTTACTTTTGTTTGTTTGTTGGGGAATGGTTATTGATTAATTTATATATGATTTATATTTGCTGTGGTAAGTACAATATATTTATTGGCTAACCTCCAGGAGTTTTCATAGGTTACAGTCTTTACCAGTCAAATACAGAAATATTGTTTAGGTCCAGGTATGAAAGCTTAAGACCTTTTTTAAAAATTCATATTTATATGCCGCCCTTCTCCGGAGACTCAGGGCGGCTTACAATTTTTGGAGCGCAACCCAATGCGCTCAGCAATAGCCTTCATTCCATTGTATATGCCTGCTTATTACTAAGCGGCATTTTTACAAAGTCAGCTTATTGCCCCCAACAATCTTGGGTCCTCAATTTACCTACCCCGAGAGGATGGAAGGCTGAGTCAACCTTGAGCCTGGTGGGATTCGAGCCTGCAATAATTGCAGGCAGCTGGAATTAAGTGCTAGGCATTTAACAGCCTGCACCACCAAGACTTTGCCACCTATTCAAAGAGATGCTTCACAAATGTTCATGTAAGTGTATCCGGTATATTAAAACTTCCTTCAAAGTTTCCATAATGTTTTTGATACTACATGGACAGTCCTTCTATTGATATCACCAACAAAACAAAATAATTGTGGATGCACATGCAGACAAGTAGGGACATTTTTCCAAAAAAGGAGTGCTTTCCTTGTGTGTGTGTAAATTAAAATGCTTTCCACAGCAATAGCAGCTATATGGGATTGCAGTTAACATACATGTTTTCTGCATGGGTATCCACAGGGTTTGGGGACCATATACTGAAATGATTGCAATGTTGTGATGCAGTCTCCACCACTTTTGAACACACATTGTGATATGACATGCATGTAGATAAGGGGATATGACATGCATGTAGATTATAGTGCAACATCACAACATTTGTTTCATTGCTCAGAAAAAGCTGCCTCGTTGGACAAATGCCTCTACTTTTTGTGGTGAAATCTTGAGCACAGATGTAAGTCCAATTCTTAGCATCCACACTGGATCTTATCTTCCAGGTCATTGTCAAATTGTTACTAATGAGGTTACACCTAATGTGGCGTTTTTATTTCTGAAACACATTTGACAATATCTCCCTTTCTCTTCTCTTCTTTTGCAGGTGGACCTGGAACCTGAAGGGAAAGTATTTATAGCAATAACCCTCTCAGGCAGCTTCACCGAAGGTAAGAGTTATACTGTACTTTTTCTCTCTAGTCAGGTAATCATTACTACTAATACTTCCACACACCATAGCATGACATTAAGCTCCAATTGCAGCAGATGTGAAACTTGAATAAACAGAAGAATGCTATAATTGCCAAATTATGCATGCTTTGTTGGAATGGAGAAAAATTTGCACGGGACATCTTCAGTAACCCTTAAGTTGGGTTCAGAACATTGAGCCTTACCTTCATAATAGGATAGCTGAGGAACAGTGATTGGCTAAGTGGCCTACTAAGTGGCCTACTAAGCAGATTTATAATTCATAGGAAGATCTGAACTAGGGACTTGGTTGCTCACATATCTAGCTGTCAGTTTCCCTCTTAGTTGGGCTTTTTGAAACTTCCCAGACAAACTGCAGGGTATGGTTAATTTAGAATCTTTATTGTATCCTAGACTGAAACCATAGCAATGTTTTTTTTACTGCCAAAATAAGCTTATACCCTGTTCAGTGCTTTTTTCTCCCACTTTCTCCAGAACTTAACAAACACATTGCACTGCATTTCTCATGGTTAATGTGAAATTGCAATTATTTAGTGATCTATCTGACATTTCTCCATAGAGAAACTCTCCCAAAATGTCTCCCTCCCTTGGTACAGACCATCTAGAAAACAGTGAAGACAGCCTTCTTCTGGAAGGCTTTTGGTGATTGAAGGTCATCTTGCAAAAGAGGTTGGATGAACTTTGATGGGAGTTTTAGTTATGGTGATTTTTTTTGAACTGTTATGGATTGTTCTACCATTGATGTGTGTTCTGACCCAGCCGAAGTTTCCGAAAGCAAACACAGATAAACTCCAAAACCGTTCACGGCTTTATTCAACAAATACCTCTTTGTAGTTACCAGATGGCTTGCAACCAAGTAATCCAATTAGAAAAACCTTTAGATAAATCAAAGTCTGTTATCATCACACTTAACCCTTCCAACGCTTTTGCCTTCTGCAAAGGCAAAAACTGTTTTCAACCAAGCTTATATTCCCTAGAGGGAGGGGCCATCACATTGCCTCCTTACTCCCGAGTTGTCCATGCAGCTTCAGCTGTTCCCTCCTACGAAGCATCCTGCACTCGCATGCACTGAGCACAGGTTCTTCTGAAACCTCCTCATCACTGCTGCCAGTCCCCACCATCTCTGAAGGCAGCAGTCTACTCCCTGATGGTCCCGGGCCATCCTCCAAATCCTCGCTCTCCTCCCCCATCTCCACCTGCTGCCGGCTAACCACAGCAATGTGGTATGATCAATAATTAGTGTGGACCTGCTTTTTTGCAGGGTCATAATATCCTTGATGATGTCAGTTTGTATTTTCTGGCATACACTGTAGCCTTTTCATTCATAATTTCGCCTACATCTTACTTCCTTGCAGATATTCACCAATGCCACTCCAAAAAGTTCAGGCTACCTTCTTTCAGACTTAACCTTTTCTTTCCTCTTAATTTCACAGATACACGATATCTCCCCCTTCCTTTCATTTGTTAATTCACTCTTCCATATGCCATTGCTAGAAAGGTCACTGATTGATTTCTATCACCAATCATAGCTTTGATGAATGGAGGCTTTCTCATGATGCAATTCATGTATTTACTTACTGCTACCATTTGCATCCATCTCCTTTCTTACTCTTTAAGTTAGATAGAGAAGCTATAGATTTGGTTAACAGTCTTAACTTAAAGCCCAGGTTTTCCTCAAGCACACATATGATATTCTATGCTAGCCACAATCTCTAATTTAAAGACTACCTTGCAATATCCCACAGTCCACTTTCTACCAGCTTGGAAATTTATGCCTGTACAGACACATTCAGTACATATTGCTCTACATCTCCATTTCTTACGGAAATAATTATTAAAAGGAGAGCTCCAAAATTATTTTTATTCACCCCCACATTTTTCTGTAGCAGATCCTGAACAGAAAGGGACAAACTTTTACAAAAGAAAGGAAGTAGACAGGATGATGTGCTTGTGGGCAGCCTGAATGTCATTATTAAAGAAACAAAAACTATTTTTTTCTATAAAAGAAAAAAAACCTGCTATAATTTAGAGATGGGATTGAGTTAACAGGTTTTGCCCAAACCATGAATTCTCCATATGAATTGAAGCCAGTTCTGCTTGTGGGAGAGCGCAGGAGAGGAAGAAGATATACAGTAAACAATGTGTAACCAGAGAAACTTGTATTACAATCTTATTTCCATATAGAAATCTCACTACAGTGTGCAACTGAATTAGCCTGGGATGGGCTTTCTTTGACACTGGGGTTCCAAATCCAGGATGTTGCAGGAGAAGATAGTTAGTGACTCAGGATGGGAGCAGCAGTTTTGTAAAGGCACAGGAGTAGGCAGTGCTGTTTTCAGTTCAGTATAAGCCCAACCCTTCACCATGTTTGTTGAAGAAAGCTGTGGAGTTGCTGGTTGAAAACGAAGCTTTGTGTATGCCATCCAATTCAATTCTACCAGGATCGAAGGGGGTATAAACAGATTGAGGCTGCTGAGTCATCTCAACCTTCTGCAAGGTTTTTGCATCTCAACCTTCTGCAAGGTTTTTGCATCCTGAAAGAGAAGTTAGTTGTCAGTCTAAGCCCGGATGAATTTGAAACCTGGAATAAATCAAATTACAAAGAAGGGATGCATAGACTGCAGCTCCATATGCTCCCTGCAGACAAATTGCTGCTAACTGTAAAGTTTATTATGTTGGAAGGAGAAAATTAAAATGTGTAAGGGGTAACACACAGGAGGGGGAGAGTTCAGACCGACATTTGAAAATGCATAAAGTGGCCAAGCCTCTTGAACTTTCTTTTAGAAGCAAACATGTGTGGTTGTGTGGTTATTCCAGGAAGGTGCTGCAAAGGAGAAGCAGCCTCTGCAAAAAGAGCTGTGCTGCTTTGGGGGTGGAGGGAAACAGGAGGTGCAGTTAAAAGAAAGAGAAACAAACTGGCATGCTGGTCACCTTGCACATTTTGCAAAGTTAGGAGCATTGTAATGAAATGTTGAATGCTAGACATAATTTATTCCTGCTTACCCTTTGACCTGCCATGGATCTGGGAGGAAGAAAAGTCTCTAAGTTTGCTCACTTATGCAACTGTGGGAATGTTTTACATGGAAACCAGACTATAAAGAGAACAGAATAGAATGCCCACTTCCACATTGCTGAAAAGAAGAAAAAGGGGAATATAGTTTGCATGAAATTTTCCTGTACAATTTTTGTATATGGGTACCAAATGACAAATCATTATTATTATGGAACAGAATTACTATTATTATTATTTATTGGACTTAGAGGCCGCCCTCTCTCCCAGGGGAGTCAGGGCAGCTTACGATAAGAAATGAGAATACAAATATTAAAATACAATTAAACCAGTCGAATTAGCCCAATAAAAATTAAAACCCAATTAAAAATTAAAATCAATAAAACCCCACCCCACCCCATTCAGTCCAGGCTGGCCTGTTGAAACAACCAGGTCTTTAGGTCGCGGCAAAAGGAATGGAGGTCAGGGGCCAGCTGGAGCTCCAAGGGGAGTTGATTCCACAGGGTGGGTGCTCCCACAGAGAAGGCCCTACCCCTGGGCGCCGCCAGCCAACAATGTCTGGCCGATGGCACCCCCAGGAGGCCCTGCCTGTGGGAGCGTGCAGGGTGATTGGAAGGCGACGCTGGCAGGAGATGCTCCCACAAGTACCCCGGACCCAAGCCATGTAGGACTTTATATATGATCACTAATACTATAATAGAATTATGGCATCTTGCCCTAGTAGGGGAAAGACTGCAAGCCAGGGTTGTCATCTCCAGTTTCCTTCTGTAGATGGGTGACACCAAAATCCAGACTTGTACCTATCAGCTTTTCAAATAAAAGAATTAACAAAGTAGTATGGTAAGCACTGTAGAATCAAGTTGAATCTTAAGTGACCATGCTTTAACCAGTAGCTTAATTATTTCCTTTTGCTTGCTCTAAAATTCACATATGAAACCATACATTCATACCAAGCATTTCAGTGTGGAAAATTGAACATGGATCTTGATGGCTAATTTGGGGTGCTGCTTGTGAATACAGAATGGAGATGTGCAAGTTCTTCCAGGGTTCCCTAACACATCCACGTATATCAAATCTCCAAAGGAGGGACATGTGAGCCCTTTCAGGTAGGCCAGATCAAGAAGCAAATATTACAGGGATTCCAAGAATGCTGCTTCATTATGAGCAGAATCAAATGAGCAGAATCTTGAAAGCCTGTTCCAAATTTCTCACTTTTCCATCTGATACCAAAGAAAATGAAAGTGGGGTTAGTTTGAATTGCTCTTTCATACATCCTTCTGCCCCTGAGCTGTATAATTTCTTCTCCAACCCCTTCATAATGGTTCACTCTTTCCTCTCCCTCCCCTAACAGGTTTATTGTTGTCTCCCAAAGGTCCAATCCAAATTCCTTTACAGAACATTATTATCAATAAGAGCAGTGGCTGCGCCTCGTGTCCTTCACTAGGCATAGTCTGCAGCATTAATTAGATTCTGCTCTTGCTGAAAATTACACATGTTCATAGTCCCAGCTTTGATCTTACAACATATAATAGAGACCTATCAGGGTCTTTTTCAATGGGGTTAGTGGGCCTGGACGTCTCACAAGGTATAGTTCAGAATTTGGGATGATGAGATGAATCCAGACTTTTCATTCAAGGCAACAAAATGAATTAGATAAAATATAGTGGCAAATAGTTTCAGTATTTGATCTTCCTAGCCCTTACTAGGCTGTTATTTTCAATGGACAAAGGCAATGGAGCGAAAAATATATCAAGATGAATCAGGACAAATTGGATGGCAGTGGTGAGGGTTTAAGTGAATATGCCCCCAAGCCTCTCCATGTCTTGGAAAGGTTCTGGGGCACCCAATGCCAGTTTAAGTTCATCACCAACTCACTGTTCCTAGGGTTGTCTCCTTTGTGGGGTTGTTGTATGTAATTTGGAGAGAGAGAGATAACATTTCTCTTCCCTTCTAAAGATAACTGGATTATAAATTAATTCACTGAACAGAAGGCCTTGAAATCATATCCAGCATGTAAACCATGTGACATGTAGAAGTAGGAAGTACGCAACCATGTGGATGTTAAAATAGCTGGTTTGAAGAACTGGAAGAAATTAATGATAAGATTTTTTTAAAGGGAAAAAAGAATAATCATTCAGTTCAGGAATACTTTTTAAAAAACATGTTATTCCAGGAACTGCGGTTGAGTTTACTTAATCAATAAAAAAGTTAACATAAATTCAAGGTTTAAAAAAAAATGAAGGAAACCCCTAATAAATATAAGGTACTGTAAAATGTTTTGTATTGTTGTGATATGTTTGAATATTCAAAATACTTCATACTGTTTGTGATATTCAGAATATTTCATATGGAATAAAGATTGGAATTGCTACTTCCTGCATTAAGGACACCCTGGTAAGGCTTAAAGATACAACTTTGTCAATTGTGTTCTAAGACATTTTAGCATCCAAAAGAGTAGAACTGGTTCATAATGTCATGTGCCTACACTTAAATCAAGCTCTGCATTTTGACGTATGAAAGAGAAGGAGATGGAAACAGAGGTGGTATTCAGCAGGTTCTGACCAGTTCTGGAGAACCAGTAGTGGAAATTTTGAGTAGTTCGGAGAACCGGAAAATACCATCTCTGACTGGAGATTTTACAGTATCCTTCCCCTTCCATGCCCACTAAGCCATGCCCACAGAACCGGTAGTAAAAAAATTTGAATCCCACCACTGGATGGAAACCAGGAAAAGGATACTAAAAATAAGATTGGCTATAGAAGAAGCCCATGCAGTCTAGTAGGAGCCCTGCTTTAGGGTTTGCTAAAAGGGTTAACAGGGCGAATGAAGTAGTAACTAAAGGAAACAGGATATTGCACAGTAATGCAGGAAGCTAAAGATAAATTGCTTTGGGATAAACATGTGTGGAAAATTAAAGGAATAGAAAATTAAAGGAATAGCAATAGAAAAGTCATGACATTTGAGTGACAGGCAGCAATTTACTCACTTATTTAATTGCTCTATTTGGGTGCCCAGGAACACTCCAGAGGGACAGGATCTTTAAAAACTTCACGCGGAAACGCCAACGGGCCATGCGCAGGAGAGTTCATCAAGTCAACGGACACAAGTTTATGGCAACTTATATGCGGCAACCAACGTACTGCTCACACTGTCGGGAATTTATCTGGTATGCTTGAAATGAAAACGGGCTTGAATGGGAGTTTCACCCAGGAAGTTGCTTCCATAATTCCTGTCCCTTTTGCTAAGTATAAAGTTCCCTTTGGGTTGAGCTCAACTCCTTGTGACTTTATAAATACATCCATGTGGTTTCCTGGCTACAGTTCAAAAGTAAATTACAATTGCCTCTTTCCAGGATGTGTGTTTACACCCCAGCTTTGTTTTACACACCTGGCATTCTCTGGAATTCTCCCCTCCAGGTACTAGCCAGGCCTTGACCTGCTTAATTCCTGAGCCAGATATTTAAAGCCAGCTGCTGCCACCTGCTGAATTCAGTACCAGCAGACTAATCCCTAAACAAGTCAAGAGCAGGTTACCCAAAACACTTATTCTTTGGATCAGAAAGAGAGGTTACAACAGGAGCAACCACTGACTTAAGATCTGATACTTTCCCTGAAAGCAGCTTTAATCAAAGCTATGCAAACTATCAAATCTGCAGGGGAAGAGTTGGGGTGCTTTCTGATACTGGTGGAGAAAGTGGAATCAGTGTAGATACTGTAGAATGTGATCTGAAGTTTAGGGTTCAGCACCAGAAAGTTGTAGCTTTCGTTTTAAAACGTGCAAACTACTATGCTTGAGATGGTTGGTACACTGGAACAGCTGGCCTTCAGAAGCTGTGGGTGCTCCCTCACTGGAGACTTTTAAGAAGAGACTTGGCAGCCAATTTATCTGAAATGGTATAGAGTCTCTTGCTTGAGCAGGGGGGGATTAGAAAACCTCCATGGTCCCTTCCAACTTTGTTATTCTGCTAAATTCTTATCATCCGGTTTTATTACAACTGTTGATTATGAATTATATATTATCTAATATGTATAAAATAATTTTGGTTGGAGCTAACAAATCAAGCCACTAATTTATTTATTTATTTATTTTTATTTATTTATGAGATTTATATGCCACCCTATCTCCCTGAGGACTCAGGGCGGCTTACAATACTAAAAACAGTACAATATAAATATTAAAAAATTAATTAAACCAGGCATCTCATAAATCGATTAAAAATTTAAAAACAACCACTAAAACCACTAAAAAACCCTCCCCCCCTCCTTCAGTCCGGGTAGGCTAGTTGGAACAGCCAAGTTTTTAGGCCACGGTGGAAGGATCGGAGGTCAGGGGCCACCCGGAGCTCCAGGGGTAGTTGGTTCCAAAGGGTGGGTGCCCCCACAGAGAAGGCCCTACCCCTGGGAGCCACCAGCCTGCATTGTCTAGCTGACGGCACCCTGAGCAGGCCCTGCTGGTGGGAGCGCACGGGTCATCGGGAAGCTGTTATCGGCAGCAGGGTTTCCTGCAAATACCATGAAGGTTTATAGGTTATAGGCACCTTGAATCTCACTAGTTATTTCACAACTAATAACTATGGAATTAGGACTCGGGCATGGAGATTTGGGGCTTTAACTCCCCCCCCTGTTTTTCCCCCATGGCAATCTCAGCCTAGATTCAGCCCTTGCCTTTCTGTTTACATTGGTGAAAAAGCTTCCATTGGATCTCATGGAAACTCTTTTATGTGTTCAGTTGGCTAGGCCTGATTAGCAAAAGAGGAGAGGAGCAGGTTAAACTTTATAGCCCTCATACCATCCATGTTATGCTTCCAAGATGCCTCCAGTATATATGCCAACACAAATTGCATGGGTATTTCCATCATATGTTAATAATGCAGACTGCTTATTGGATGATATTTGCAATGTCCTAAATAGTTCCACTCAGAACAGTTTTGTGAAATGGTCTCACTTTTTAAATACAAAGCAATAAGTACATGTTTCATAAATATGTTTCTTGTTGTTCGTTAATTGAAAAAAGAAATTTGAATTGCAAAACTGTTTGTTGGAGTGGGCTGAAACATTTTGGGTGCCAGTTAGTCAGTACAATGTAGGGACATTTATTACAACTTACATAAGTGTGTTCATAGAGTTTGATCCTTAAAATAAAACAACACTGTGACTATAAACGAAAGCGCATCTATTTCTAAGTAAGCTACATCAAACCTAACAGGATTTCTATCTCAATTCTTGTGGAAAGGATGGGATTGATTATTGATGCACGTGTTCCTGGGATTAATCTTGCCGAGATTTATGATGCTTCCTACTAAGAGATTGCACTGAATTTTGTATTTATGTCTAAATTTATCTCTTAGAGTTTTGGTTAGAAATTTTAGTCTAAATTCATTCTGAATTTTATCAATACTGGAAGTAAGATTCATCATCTACACTTGGATTTTATGTATTTTTAAATGTATTCACCAAATGTTGATACTACCCTAATCAATTTACTCTGGTCATTTAACAATGAAAGCAAAATAAGCAACCCATAAATGAAAACTCACCTCCTCTAATTGGTCTTACTTAACTAAAGAAAATGGCTGCGTTGTGTCCACCAGTTCAAATGCCCTTTAGAGATTTTTGGAATGCCAAGAATGAAGGAGCATGCTCTACCTTATGGGGGCAGCCTTGCTGAGATTCCTTCTAGTTCACATTCCTTTCAGCTCTGAAAATGAAGGGACCTTGGGCAATCCTCCCTCATATTCAAAACAGGAAGGCAGAATCTTTTTGGGCAAGGCAGTTCTTGATGAAACCCAGTGTTGTGCCATATTGGACTTCATAAGTGATACCCAACACTTTAAACCGGGTGCAGCATTGCAAAATAAGTGCTATCCTGAAATAGCAGCTTCCACCCCCCCACAATTTGGCTACTGCATTCTGTGTGAGCTGCAGTTTCTGAGTTATTTTCAAAAGGAGCCTCACCTAGTACATTGTAGTACTCAAGATAGGGTGGTGAAGGCATGCATTATCCTCACCAAGGTTTGGAGCTCCAGGTGGAGACTTACTTGGCATATCAGTTAAAGCTGGTCAAAGTATCCCTGTGTCACAGCTTCCACCTGCTCTTCCATCACTAACTATGAATGGCAAGCCCCAGTGACACACTTGCTGTGTTAAAGGGAGCATGATTCCACCACTAATACTAAAGTTTCCAGAATGCCTAAATGTTTCTGGATGAACAATAACTTTGTCTTCTTAGAGTTTAAGCTGAGTTTACCTCTCCTCACGTTGTTGATATGATATACATTTTGAACTTTGCAGCTGCCTCTCAATCTTTGTTTTGTTCTTGTGTCAGATTACCTGACCTACTTTTTAAGTGTTTGATGTCATCCTGAGTCATATGTTGCCTCTGCTTTATCTTCAACAGGGGAGTATTTGGAAAGCAGGGATACCAGTGCCAAGGTACAGTAAAGTTGTTGTTAGGGTTACATCATGCCCTATCCATTCGTTATTTTCCCTTTTTTACACAATCTTCTTGCAGTGAATGGGAGATTAGGATTTTTTTGTGGATCACTAAATGTTTTAAACATTTCTTTGCCTTTTAGTCCTTAAAGGGCTAATTTCCAGTCCTGATCATTTTATTGTCCTTCTTTGCACATATCCCAGATTGCTTGGATTAGAGGCAATAAAATTTTTAGTCCATCTAAGAGCAAACCTTACTTTTCTGTATTATTTTCTGATAGTTTTCATTGTTTTCTTTTTCTGCCTTCTTTTCCAGTTTGCACGTGTGTTGTGCACAAGCGTTGTCACCATCTCATAGTTACAGCTTGCACATGCCAGAATAATAAAAAGAAGATAGATATGAAGGTAAAGTCACAGCTACACATTTGGCATTTTGCATGTTGTTAATTCTGGACCAAAGGGATTATGGGAATAGTTTTGGAATAGCTGTGAATTACTATTACTAAAGACAGATCAAGACAGATAAAATATATAGGAGTCAAACCTAACTCAGTAACATCTGACTAATTAAATTTATTGTCAATTGCAGCATTATGATATAATGTATTATTCCTTAGATAAGAGGCTTTATTTGATGAATTTTGAAATAGCTATGTGCCTCTATTTACCTGGTACTTTAGTTCGTTGGTTTGTGAAAAATTGATGTGGCAATGCAAAGAGTAAAGGTATCATCCAATCAGCGCTAATAAAGATAACATCAAATGTAATTATTTATTTGACCAATTTATATGGCCATTCATTGCACATAATATGACTGGGCGGGTGTACAGTCACAGCAACAATTAAAAGAGGCAACCTAGTGCAGAGAAAGAAAATGTTCTGCTATTCTATTTTATTTATAACTTTAAGACCCTACCATAATGGGTTAATTCAATTCAGTGTTAGAAGAAAATATTCACCATGATTGGTTTTTAGATTTTATAAAAATAAGAATTCTTTACTGGACAAGTGTGATTGGACACACAAGGAATTTAACTTCGGTGTATAAGCTCTCAGTGTACATAAAAATACATTCATTAATAACAATGATTGATTGTTCTACTTATATGTATTATGGTCTTTTAGTACTAAGTACTGATAGTCTCAGCATTCAAAGAGGTTTGTCTGAATGAAGAAAATATAACCTATACTGTCAAATGCTCAATTTATCTTTTTTGTTTCATTCCATTTTATTTATTTTATCTTTTAATCTTATATTACCTCTATGTCTTACATTATGCACTTTGACTTTAGTTCTGTCTCGTGTTCTCAAGATTCATGGATTAGTTAGATATCAGGCTTATAAGAGTGTGTTACAACCTTTGTGCTACTTTAATATATAGAAGTTCAGCTGAAGCATTATATCTGATGTGGAATTATGTCATGGCGTTTGCAAAACAATAGTTATTTTGCCATCTGGATGAATTTAGGAATCATGTTCAGAAAAACACACAGCTGTTTTCTTGACCATTGTATCATTGGAGAAGAGAGATGGGAAAGAGCAGGTTTGAATGTTTCTCAGGTTAAGAATTCTCTCATGTAGAAACTAGATCAAGAAGAATCTAGCCTGAATTCCCTCAAATATTGGTTTTCTGAATGTGGGGAGTTTGGTTATAGAAATAATTTAACTGATTGACAGCCCAGGTAAAATTGCCCTTATTTTAGAGTAGCTGTTAAGTTATCTGAAACTTGTGCTGACATGAATTAAAAGTCTGAACACTAAACAGATGGCGATTTTAACTGTTCGGATGGGGAGAGCATTTAGGTTGACTCAGTTTTGGGCAAGCCATTCTTCAGCCTCAAAATCAAGCTAGAGGCGATCTGATTTGCTTTCTTTTGTGAGAAGAGATGGTAGATCCTGGTTTCTTCTTGAACAAGTAGCTATAGCTGGCATGTTTGGGACCAGCTGAATCAAAAACACAAGTTGTGAGTGGTGGTAGGGTAAGGACTTTAACTTTGAGGTCCTTGGTGCTCTCTGAGCTTGGTTATTTTCTTGCACATATTTCATTACCCAAATAGGTAACATCATCGATAAATGTAATGCAAGAAAACAACCAATTTCCAAGAACACTAAGGACCCCACAGTTCAACCCTGGAACTTTAACTTCTTGTCCTAACTAATATTCGTAATTGATATTCATTCCTTCTAAGCAAATTACTTACTGTGAGAAGAAAACTCATGAGAGATAGAAACATTCAATCAAACTCTTAAGCCCAAAACCTTGGCTCTCTCTTTTCTTCCTTACCTTTCAAATGGGGGTGGGTGGGTGGGTGGGAAATAACATTCTTCATATACTTTGCTTCAAGAACTGTAAACTGAAAAATAAGGATTGATCAACTGTTATCAATTATCACCAACTTTCCTTCTTTTGCTGCTTTTTCTTCCTCAGTTTTCTGAGCAGAGATTTGGAATCAACATCCCACACAAGTTCAGAATTCACAATTACAAAGTGCCAACCTTCTGTGATCACTGCGGCTCTCTCCTCTGGGGAATCTTGCGACAAGGGCTTCAGTGTAAAAGTAAGCTACACAAAGACTACACAAAGATGAGAGTCCTTCTCTGAGGAATTTGTTTCGTTTTCCTGTCCTGAATTTTGTGTGTGTGTGTGTGTGGGGGCATATTTGATGCAACACTAAAATAGGGTGCACTCCCCACCCCTGCCATTTGCACAGTTTTTGTGTGTACTAGTTTTTACCAATAGTGCCTAGTTAGGAATCCCTACGATGTGGCTATAAATGTAGTACATTTCATAAGGAGGAGATTAAGGAGAGAAATGAAAATAGGCCTGAATTATCGGGTGTTGCACTTAAGAGAGATCATATCTGCCTGCTAATATTCTAGAACAGGATTAGGCCACAGAGCTTTTTTTTTTTAAGTGGAGGTGGCCAGGGGCCTATTTGGCAGAGTAGTCAGAAAGTGACAATACTGAAGGCAGGACAAGAAGCAATGGTTGGAAACTAGTCAAGGACAGAACCAACCTAGAACTAAGGAGGAATTTCCCAGCAGTTAGAACAATTAAGCAATGGAACAACTTGCCTCCAGAAGTTGTGGGTGCTCCAACATTGGAGATTTTTAAGCAGAGCTTGGACATCCATTGTCTGAAATGGTATAGGATATATACCCCAGGGGGTTGGACTAGAAGACCTCCAAGGTCCCTTCTGACCCTGTTATTCTGAAGTTGGGAGTGCTGGGATATCTGGGTAGAGCTAGGTTTTCCCTCACTGGTGTATAAATGAAAACTTGTACACTGTTTGGCTTTTATTTTAATTCCCTCTGCCAGCACAGGAAGTTGCATCTGACTTTTCTCAGCAGTCGATGTGCTACCTAATTTCACTACTAAATTCCTGGGGCTCTAGGGACTGCTGAAATACCTTTGTTCTATAAAAATAAAGGATAGAAATGGCAAGGAAAGGAACTTCGATTTTCTTTATTACCATATTGTGTTCAATTAAGGTACATCCAGGGGTGGGCTGCTGGGGGTTCGCAGGGGTTTGGGAGAGCCCCTAGCTATGATTCTGTGCAGTTTGGAGAACCCCCAAATCCCAGTCCTGGCTGGCCCCGCCCACCCCACCCTGCCCCTCCCGAGAGTCCCCATGCAGCCCATTTTGGATGCAGGTAAGTGTAGAGCACGCGTAGAGGCTTAGGAGGGCGAAAAATGGGCCTCCCAGTTTTGGAAGGCTGGAAATGGATCAGTTTCTGGCTTCCAGAGAGTCTCCAGAGCCCTGGGAGGCCATTTCCACCTTCCCAGAGGCTCAAGGAAAATACACCCCCCTGCCTTGGAGCAGGAGGCTGACTAGACTACGCCCACATGATCATGCCTACCCAGCAGCCGGGCAGAGAACCTGTTGCTAAAAATTTTGAAGCCCACTCCAGGGTACATTTTGATTTGCATGTTAAATATGAACAAAATTTTGATTTGCATGTTAAGTATGAAGGTATTTTGTAAGTATGTACAAAATAAGTATTGTAAATAAGTATGATGACTAAGAATCTCTGTAGACATGAAGTAAGAACTGTTCAGATATGGAACAAGTCCAGTGGAAGTGATTGGATCTCTTCATGGAGCTAGATCAGGAGTTTCCAAACTTGGCAACTTCAGCTCCCAAAATTCCTCATGCTGGCTGAAGAATTTTGGGAGCTGAAGTCCACAGATCTTAAAGTTGCCATGTTTGGAGACCCTTGAACTAGATGAACAGTAGCTGAATGATGATCTGTGAGGGATATTGTACTTAACTCTTGTGTTGATTTACTAGGGAAGGTAAAATGGTATTCATCAAACTAGTGTGTAGCATACATCCTGTGTTTTGTGTAACAATCAATGGTGGTATTCTACTGGTTCTGTCCAGTTCTGGCGAGCCGGTAGCAACGATGAGCAGGGGAGACCGAACCGGTTCTCTCCGCTGCTCTGCTGTTGGGCCCACTCTCCCACCCGGGCTCCCATACTCACTTTTATCTGCTGAATTTGAAGCGCAGCTGCTTTGCGTGGCACAGAATAGTGCCATGCAGCAGCTGCTGAAGTGACCGGCATCGTGCAGGCTTGCAGGAGGTGAGTTGTAATGCCTCTGTGCCTGCACAAATGCCTCTGCTCCTGCGCAAAGTACATGTTTGGTGCATGTGTGCACACAAAGTGTGTGCACGCATGCAAAGTGAGCCCACCAAGCCATACCCACTGAACTGGTGGCAAAAATATTTGAACCTCACCACTGGTAACAATAGTTAAATAAAGCACAACTGCTTGGATTCATGTGGTATGATTGAACACTCTGCATAAACCTTGATCTGTGATTCAAATGGAGGGAATAAGGATTGGATTTCTGTCATGCCTTCCCATGCTGTTATTGGGAAAGAAACATTGTTTTGTTCTTGTTCCAGTGTCAGTCCCTGGCAGAAATAACGTTTGTTTACTTTTGTTTTCACTTTCAGTGTGTAAAATAAATGTACATATTCGGTGCGAATCCAATGTAGCTCCAAACTGCGGGGTGAATGCAGCAGAATTAGCCAAGACGTTGGCATGTATGGGACTGCAACCTGGAAATATCTCTCCAAATGGGGTAAGAACTTTGTTTTCCCTCCTCTACTTCTCCACAGTGAATTGGATTAAAAAAAGAACTTGTGTACATCCGTTGCTTACAGTATGTACACTACAGGATGAGATCAGAACTGTGTCAGCATGTTATTCCCTTTCAGAGTAAGAAACAGAAAGGAATACAAAATAGTAGCCCAAGTAGATTAAAATAATAAGGAAAGGAAAAAGAAACATAGCTAATACAGTTTAAACCAAGACTATTTTCTATCCCTCTCCTTGACTTTCTATCCTTGGAAACTAATCTTACATCTTCCCTTCTCTGTTGTTCTTTAAACTTCTCCTCTCAATAACTAGTTTCTTGAACTCCCTTTTCCTCTCCACCCATTCATTCTTCCTTCATGTATTTGTTTTGTAATTTGATATTCATTCAATCTCTTTGATATGTCCAAACCACTTAAGTCTATTTGTCTTACACTAGTTATTCACTTTGGTGCTCAGTCCACATTATTTTGGCCTTCCTTCCTTCCTTCCTTCCTTCCTTCCTTCCTTCCTTCCTTCCTTCCTTCCTTCCTTCCTTCCTTCCCTCCCTCCCTCCCTCCCTCCCTCCCTGTTTTACTACACACATTTATTAAGTATACCATTTTTACCACATTCAACTTTACTTCTATTTTTCTCTTGGTATATCCAATTCTCACCTCTGCGTGACAAAGTAGGGAAAACTGTGCTTCTCTGTCCAACAATTTTCACTTCTTTTAACAAACACTGATTCCTTGCAATGGGCTGCACATCACCCTGCTACTTTTCTATCAGCATTTTCACATCTTAAAATGTCTTATTCCTTTTCCCATTTTTAGTAAACATTCTATCAAGGTACATTCATCTCCTTGCCTTAGTTTTTGATACGTTGGTATAATTTGCAATTATTGATTTCATTTATCTGCCAAATATTACCATATTGGTCTTTCAGTCTTTAATTTACAGTTTGATACATTTGTTCCATAATTCTGGGAACCATTCAGGTTTTCAGCCAAAAACAATTCATCATCTACATACAAAATTCCACATAGGTTTATCTTCTTAAGCAGTTTGTCACCATAAACATTCATAAATTCATTACACCATCAAGAGGATATGGACAACACCTTGTCTTTATCATGATCATTGCTGAGCAAGCATGAGCTTTCAATGAATTCTCATGCATAGTTTATTCATAACCATCCCTACTGGATTCAGCAATCAACATTCAACTCCATACTTGTTTAATACATTCTGTAATTCAAGTCAATTCGGTTTATTGCATACTTGCTTTAATCAACAAACATACATTTTCCATGCAATTTGGTTTCAAATCCAAAAAAAGAATAATTCTCCTCTCTAAAGCTGAGCTGGGTGAATTAGATATTTTGGACTACAATTCCCATTAGGTCAAGCTAATTTATTTATTTATTTATTTATTTATTTATTAATGAGACTTGTATGCGCCCCATCTCCGAAGACTCGCGGCTCAACAAATAAAACAAGGAGACAATAAATAATTAAAAAGAATTAAACTAACAAGCCCATTAAGATACAATTACCAAATACACAATAAACTATAATAAAGTCATCCCCCAAAGGGTCACAGCCCGGCTTGGTTAAATAACCAGGTCTTCAATTCACGCGGAAGCGCTGAGGTAGCCAGACGGAGCCCCGGGGAAGCTGATTCCAGAGGTCAGGGGCCGCAATAGAATAGGCTTCGTCGGGACGCCAACCGGCATTGGCGGCCGACGGACCCCAAGGAGTCCTTGCCTATGTGATTCGCACAGGGCGGTTAGTACGATTCGGCAGAGTCGCTCCTTAAATATGCGGACCCATGTCATGGGGACTTGTAGTTAATGTTAACACCTGAATCTCACCCAGCACAACCGGCAGCCAATGCAGACGCGCAGAGGGGGGTAACATGGGAGAACGAAATCCCATCACCCCCAGCGCCGCCGCATTTGCAAAGCTGCAATCTGATAGTATGCAAGGTAGTCCTAAATAGAGATTGCAGTAGTGAGTTTATAAAAGGGCATGAGTAACGTGCGCAGGGCATCAGCGGTCCAGAAAAGGGCGTAGTTGGCGAACCAAACGGAGCTGGGCAAAACCCCATGCGCGGCCCACCTGCCTTCTCCAATCGAAGCGGCATCCAGGAGGACCCCAGATTCAGCCCTATCCACAGGGGCAAACAATTTATTTATGAGGTTTGATGTCCAAAATTTTAGGTAGGTGCCTTGCCTCTCCTGTTCATGCCATGTTGAAAAACTCTTGATTGTTTCTTTCCAAAATTGAGTTTCTGAACTGCATAGGGCTGAGAAAATTTGGGGTGCTTTCTTGCAAAAAGCAACTCATGACTATTTAATCTTTACAGAAGTTAGTCTCCAGATCAACATTGAGACGCCAGAAAAAAGACAGCACAAAGGATGGCAATGGGATGGTGGGAAGTCTCAGCCAGTAGGCTTAAAATTGAAGATCTAATATTCATCAGGGTGCTTGGAAAGGGCAGTTTTGGAAAGGTAAGTGTTTCTGTGGAGATTTGAAATTTCCATACTGGTGTAACTTTTGGTTTTTTGAAATGAATTTGCATTAAGGTTTAGTTGGATCAGACTGCATTCACATAATACATTAATCTATAACTGTAGTTTGATTTTTGTCTTAAAAAGTAGTGGCTTCTAAATTATGTCTTATAACATGAGTACAGAATTTTAGTCCTGGCAGGATTTTTGTTTTGAACCATGACACCTGCTCAGCTCCTCCACCTTTATAAGAAATAACATTAAAGACATAACATTCATTAAGAGACACGTCATCATGTCCCTTTAAATTGTGAAGATGATGTTTCCTGTTATTAAAACTCCAGTAAACTTTAAATCAAAATGAAGGGTTTTTTTCTTTTTTTCTTGTGTTTTACATTGTTTTCACTAAATTCTCAGTAAAGTCTTAGGCCTCAACTGCTCTTCATATGCAACTTCTAACGTGTTATTTAAAAGCTGTTGTGACCCTCAAACCAAATAAAGTTGGATAGTGTCAGCTTTGGAAGCCATATTGAGATCAGATACTCCCAGGCTGCCAGATTTGAGCCTGGGAAAGTGGGAGGGGGGAATTTCTTGCAATATATCTAGTTAGACATAATAACATTCTTTTTCTAATTCAAGGTCAGGTTGTTTTGCACATAAGTGAGAGGAAGTCTTAACTTGGGATGGATGGTGATTGGGCCATGTGATGTGGTGATAGATGCAGGGGATGGATTTGTAGTTTTTACTTATTGTAAGGAAGACCGAACTTTCAGATTCAGGATTCCCCAGCTGTGCCAATTACTATCCAAATAAAAAGAAACCTTTGAGAAGATGCCTGTCTTGGAGTTATTGGGCGGAATGGAAGGTTGCTGGAATGCTGACCAGGGGTGGGATTCAAATTTTTCAACAACCGATTCTGTGGGCGTGGCTTAGTTGGTGGGCGTGGCTTGGTGGTCATGTGACTGGCTGGGCGTGGCCAACTCAACATCACTCACATTGAGGCACGATCTCCTCGCCTGGCCTCTCAGGACTGTGGGGATGCTGCAACAGTCGTAAGTGTGAAAAACGGTCATAAGCCACTTTTTTCAGTGCCATTGTAACTTTGAATGGTCACTCCACACAAGCAAAGTACCAGCAAAGGAGGGGAAAAAAACTCCAGAGAGGTTCCTGAGACAGGAAGTCTAGTCCTGCCAAGAATATAATAAGGGTTAATGGAGAGGCAGTTTCTGTAAGCAAACACCAGAATGTTTCCTTCCTGCCTTCCTTACAGGTTTAGGCCAGTAATTTCTTCTAACAACCGGTTCTCTGAACTGCTTAGAATGTTAACAACCGGTTCTAGAGAATAGGTGCGAACCTGTAGAATCCCACACCCTGATGCTGATGTATCCCGAAATCCCCCTCCACTTTCCCAGGCTCAAAGGTAGCGTGGGAGCATCTGATCTCAATATGGCTTCCAAAGCTGATATCTAGCTTAGCATTCTGTGTGCCAATGTGTCTTTTTATTCAGAGAGCCCCATCTAATGTCATGTGACTTACAGATAGTCCTTGAGTTACTTATAGCATTGGAGCCTGCTCATAATTCATGACAGTTGTAAATTGGGTCCTCCATGTGACTGACCTAATTTTATGACCATTTTGTGGCAGTTGTTAAGTGAACCACTGCATCCATTAAACGAACCAATGGTTTGCTATGGGTGTGGTTTGAAGTAAATGCTGGTTTTCAGTAAACCATTGTAAAGCATGGTCATGTGATTGTGGGACTTGCAAGCAGCATGTAATTGTGCCTGAGTGCCTGAAATGCAGTCACATTACTGTGGGAGTCCCCAAACTGTTAGAACTGTCATAACTTGCCGTTGCTAAGCAACTAGTGATAAGTCAAGCACTACTTAATTTCTGAACAAATACACCTAGGTTTGACCTGTTAGCCGGAAAGGATCATGTCTTGCTGTTTCTGAGATACTTCCATAATTATTTGGTTTGTTTTGCTTTGAATTCAATATCCTGCTTTGTGGCAAATTTAGGTAATGCTGGCTAAAACAAAAGAAACAGGATATCTTTATGCCATCAAAGTGCTGAAGAAAGATGTCATTCTTCAAGATGATGATGTGGAATGTACTCTAACAGAGAAGCGGATCCTGACTTTAGCAAGAAACCATCCTTTCCTCACTCAGCTTTTCTGCTTTTCAGACGCTGTAAGTATTCCTTACAACTTCAGGAAGTGGCAAAGGCTTCTGGTGTTACCAATTATGAATCATTGCAGCAATTCTTCTTCTTTTAACCTTCTTCATGGTTTTCTATAGAAAGAAGAATGAAGAAAATAGGAAGCTCACAAATGAAGGACAATGAATTCTCAGTGATGTGAATAAGCCAGAGTAGTTGCAGAGTCTTGCACTCCCTCCTTTCCATACTGAAAACATCAGCATCACAAAATAAAAATACCTTTTTTGAAAAAGATTTACCATATTTTTAGGCATGTAAGACACACTGAAGTATAAGACGCACCTAGCTTTTGGGGAGGAAAACAACAACAAAAAAATCTGCCTCCCAGCAATTTGCCTCCTTGCAGCAGACAGCAAAGAGTCTGTTTCAGTTTCAGCATAGCCTGATTAGCATAAGCAGCTGATTGTCGGTTGGATTGGCCTCCTGACGATCTGCTTTCAGGCTGCAGGGATTTGCCACGCCTATTGCCGCCTCCACCC